>JAWNNP010002037.1:0-27919 GCA_035044805.1 Leucophenga maculata
TGTTAATGAATAATGTGACAATGGATAGAACCTGTTGCATTAAATTTTGTACCATTCGTTCCATTATTTGCTGTAGAAGTAGCATTGATTTTTCTTGCTGTTGGAGAAGTTGAACAAAACGGTCTTCGCTGCTGTTTTGATATTCGTTTTGTTTTTGCTTTTGTTGCAGACTTGTTTCATTAGGACGTTGATTATTAGAGACTGCCTGCGCGTAAGACATATTGGAGGTTACAAACGCTGTACCACTTGCACGGCCGGGCTGAGAAAAATTTTGAGACTGTCGAACATTTATTGCCAATTGCCTTCTTGGTTCATCCCGTCGTTGCACAAATGCCTGATACACGGTACATCCTTTATAATTGGCAGTGTGTGAATCACCACCAGTTAATACACACAGCGGGTTCATTATTAATTTTTGTGCAATCGGTGGAAGCATGACCTCCCCCACATTTTACACAGCGAAAACTCTTTCTGCAATAGCGCTGAGTATGTCCGAATTTTTGGCACCGATGACATTGGACTAAGTCATCGAATTTCTAAGGCCATTCCACCTTTACTACAGTACTGCATAGTCGGGATAACTCTTTGGCAGTTTTATTATTGGAAAAGTGGTAGTGGCTCTTTAGTGATTTTTGATTTGGCGTTTGTAATATTTCTCACTACATGACCATTTGCTAAAAGTTAATTTTAAATGAATTCATGAGATGTTGAAAAAGGCAAGTTCTTAATTACAATTCTAAATGCATGTTCCTGTTTAGGTTGCCAATGGTGAAACTCAACACCCCTATCTTCCAGATGTTTTACCAGTTTTCGATAGTTGTCAATAGACTTAACTCTAATCGTAACTTTATTGTTAAACCCTGTCTTATAAGTAAAGTCATTATGATCGAAACTGGAGCATCACTTGTTGTTGCTGTTGTTACCCGAGGTATTTTTCTGTTTGGCAGTGGCGAATCTTTTTTGCGTTTACCTGACAGCGTTAGAGAACTTACGGATTGCCAAGGTACACGTGCTGGTTGATTTCGGCCCGATTTATTTATTTCACTTATATCGCGTACGCTAGGAAATATTATCGGTGGTGGTTTCTATACATTAACATCATCGTCGTCAGAAGGGGTCTCTGGCACATTTTCCACATTTTTTTATTTTATATATTTATTTTTAGATTAAAAATTTTTTCCGACAGTTTTATCAGAGAAAAAAAAATTTCAAGTGCGATTGAATTGTTGTTAAAGATTGCTCTTTTTCAACAGTAGAGTTGTTGCTATCATTGTTTGATTGCGAAGGTAGCGTCTTTTTGCTTGTTGTAAATTTAGAATTTTTTCTTTGTTTTGTATTAAAATTTTTTTATTTAGTTTCCACAAATAAATATTAAATTTACTGAGGATCAGTTTTCGCACGTCTGCTCGTAATGAACGTCAGAAGATAACTGTTAAGTCAGTGACTTTTTTTTTTAATGTGTCGAGGTAACTTTTAAAGAAGTAAGAAATAATATAAACGTGTTGAGATATTTGTCCATATAACTTGTGTGAGACATCTATAAAGCAAGGAAATGGCAGGCGGACTGAATTCAGAAAGTTTAAGCACCGTTGATAATGGTCAATTACTAAGATTCAAGTTCAAAAGTCATTGACTTATCAAACAACCCTCGTATTTAACACAGCATTCGAGCGGGTATTGCGTATGCACGCAAATAGGATTGAACCATTGTATTTGTTTATTTTAGTAACCATAAGCCTCTTGCGTCATTTGTTTAATGTTTTTCACATGGAAACTGAATAATATAATAATATATATAATAATAAATAATTTTAAGCTTGTTAAAAAATAATTAACCTTACATTTATTCTAATACACATGATACTGATATCCATTTTAATCTCTCGTAGAATCCTTTTCAGAAGTTTCATGCAATGCTAGATACTAAAAATATATTTATTTTTATTTCATATAATGAATTCGTTTAGACTATTGTTTTGAAATATTCAAAATAATTCATTTATTTTGTTAAATTTTTCTGTAAGGCTCTTTTTAACATCGACCTTTGTGCAATATGGCTCGGGCAACTTCTAAAATAATAAATAAAACATCAGCTACATCGTCATCGCCGTGTTGCTTTAATTTTATACACATTATACTATATTATTTATTTTGTATTTAAACTAAAGGTACACCTATCGTTGTATTTCGTCCCGACATTGCTCTAAGTCACGAAAACGACGAAACCTACACAGGCAGTTTAAACACCTTTGACGAGCTTAAAATATGGGTCCAAGAGAAATGTGTTCCCCTTGTAAGAGAAATAACGTTTGAAAATGCAGAAGAATTGACCGAAGAGGGTTTGCCTTTCTTGATATTGTTCCATAATCCTGATGATACCACTTCTATTAAGGACTATAAATCTATTATCGAAAGTCAATTGTTGGAAGAAAAGCGTAAGTATTTATAATATTGTAGGCTTATTGCATACTTTAATTTATTTGATGAAATTACAGAGAATATAAATTTCCTAACGGCTGATGGCAAACGATTTGCCCATCCACTTCATCATTTAGGAAAATCAGAGAAAGATTTGCCGTTGATAGCAATAGATTCATTTAGACATATGTATTTATTCCCTAAATTCAAGGATATGTATTTACCAGGCAAATTGAAACAATTTCTTCAGGATTTGTACAGTGGTAAATTGCACAGGTATGAAATTATTAAAACTTTTTTTTTGCATTGCTTTCTTATTTGTATTTATTCGCAGAGAATTTCATTATGGACCCGATACAGCAACCGTTAATATGGAAACAGATATGGTCAGTACCCCAAAAGGGACATCTCCGCCGGAATCAACGTTCAAAAAGCTAGGACCCTCCAAAAACCGTTACACTTTGTTACATAGGGATGAACTCTAACTGCTTTTCTTAAATAAATTTGACATAAGTTGTACATATTTTCTAAAAAGTTCTAATTATGATTTAAATGTATTCCAGATGCATATGGCTTTATTTAAAATATTGTTCAATCATTTCCCTTCAGTGGAAGTCGTTATTTCTGTTGTGATTTGAAATGTACCAACCTGCATTATACTATATTTCGAAGTTTTTCGGATTACTGCCTTTGTTATATAGCTATGTTCGATTTTATGAAGTTAAACGCCGGAGGTCTAACATTGCTTTGTACGTTGAATCATATCACCATCATTATATTAAATGAAAATTGTTACGATCATGTAGATAAGTTTTCGTGAAACAATTGAGTTTGGGAGCATGGCTTTAAGTTTTATGAATAATATGACACGCCAGAACTTGTTTTGACGTGTGTTTTAATTGCTCCTAAATATTGTAAGATGCAGAGACTTATAATACAACTTAACATATTTTGTGCAAATATTCTATAACTAAATACATAAAACAAGTTTAAACCAAACAAATAAATGATGTGCGGGCATTTATGAAATAAATCAGAAAACATCGGTTACATCGAGAAATTCACCTTAACTGTATACAGTGGATCGTCGAATGTAGAACTCCGAATATTACAACAACAACAACGTAAAGTGGTTATGCGATGCCTCTTGTTTCGATGCTAACAACAAAAACTGTGTATTCTTAATCTGGCTCGATCGCGTCATCTCAACCCTCATTGGCTACAGCTACTCCAACCCAACCTATGCCTAATTATCGAAAGCCGGCAATTCAACACAAACTAACATTTTAAAAATAAATCTTTGCATTCATTCAATAAGCAACTGCAGAACAGCAACAAAAAACCAAAATTTAATTAAATACAAACAAAAATTTAAACAGTATTGGCTGACCACATAATTCGAAAAGGTTCGAGCTGTGAGCAGACAACAGAAATACTTTTTTTTTTTATATTTTGCACTTTTACTTTTTACATTGCAACTAGACTTATATAAGCGAGTATTTATTAAACTATTATTTATTAATATATATATACTAGCTGTACCCGGTACGCTTTGCTGCTACTTGACTCCAAGCACTTCTCTACTTCTTCCAGCAATATTCAAAACCGATAAATCAAATAACTTTGTTTATCTTTTAAACTATGAAACTTTATTCTCTTTTTTTTTTTTATTATAGTGTTTTCTTTATTAAATCTTTTGTTAGAGATCTTGCGAGTGGATTAGGGTGAGAGTTGAGTTTACATTCATAGGTCTGCTTGAATCGATCTATTTCAGTTTTAACAGTTGGGATGTTAAGATCAATGTGAATGTGAGCATTGCGAATATACCAAGGTGCTTTATTACGGAGTTGTAAAAAAGCAATTTGTAGTCCAAGCTTAGGGGGGACCGCGGATTTTTTCCAGTAAACTAAAAAAGAACTGGAGAATGGTCCGATGAGAGATCTGCAAGATATTCAGCAGATATTAGATAACTTGAAATTCTACGTGTTATTGCAAAATCAATGAGATCTGGGATTTTCATCGAATCTGTAGGCCAATATGTTGGGGTACAGGGCGAGACATAGTTAAGCTTGTTTTTGGTGTTTATAATTGCTTTGTAGAGCTGCTTTCCTTTGGGGTTTGAAAGCCTTGAGCCCCAATGTGTATGTTTGGCATTATAATCACCCGCGGCTATAAAGCGATCACCTAGAGTGTCGAAGAATTCAAAAAACTGTTTTTCAGATACCGTAAACCTTGGAGGGCAATAAATTGCCGATAGTGTTACACTACCAAACTTTGTTTCAACATTTATTAAGGTGGCTTGGAGATAATTGGTTGCACATGTCTGTAGAGAATGGTGTTTAATACGACTTCTTATGAGTATACCAATTCCGCCGTGGGCTTTGCCATCTGGGTGGTTCGTGGAATAGAACGCATACCCTGGAATTTTGAAGTTGTATTTATTCGTAAGATGTGTTTCTGCGAGAAGCAATACATCAATGTCTCTTACTTCGAGAAAATTTACGAGCTCGTTTTTGTGTCGGGAAACACCATTGGCATTCCAGAGACATATCTTTATTTTTAAGCAAGTCATTATTTGCTTTGTTGGGCTGCAAGCATCTGAATCAGAGTGTTTTGATTCCGCATCATTTCTTGCATTGTGTTTTGCATGAATGCCATGTAATTCATCATGCTTTGTTGCATTGATGCAATCATTGATTCGATACCATTGAGTGGTGTATTAGCATTTTGGGGCATGCTCTGTTGTTGTGGGTTTTGTGTGGAGGGGCCCACGGGTACCGTGTGGGAAACGGTTTGGCCTTTGCATCAGCTGGCTTTAGCCCTGATTCCAAGGCATTGGCAAAAGACAAACCAGGGGTGGTTTTGTCAAAAGTATATGTTGGAGTGCGTGCAAATGACTCTACGGGGTGAGAGCGAGCAGAGGCAGTTCGCAGATGCAGGCGGTTTTTCAACTCTTTGTACACAGGGCATCCTCTGTAATTAGCCGTGTGATTTCCTCCACAGGTGCTACACTTTTTCGCGTTGGAATCCAACTTATTTGCTGTGCATGTAGCGATATTGTGGACTTCTCCACAGGCGACGCAGACAGAACGTATAGTAAGTCTTTGTGTGGCCAAACTCCTGACAGTTGGTGCATTGGACTGGGTTATTGCGCTTGTGCGGTTCTTCTACAGAAATTCTGCGGTGCAGCAGGTATTTTAAATTGTAGATTGGGTGAACCTCGTTTTTTTTAAGTGGCCTATTTTCGGGTTCCAGCTCTACTTTAAACATGGGCTGCGGAATTTTGTTTTCATTAATTATATTTATGGCTATTTTTGGGTTAAAGCCATTTTCTTTTAGTGCGCTTACCACTTCGCTTGGAAAGACAGTTGGTTCAATGCCTTTGAGCACGACTTGAAGTCCTTTAGAGCTTTTGAGTTGGTAAGTATAGAAGTTTATTTTCATTTCTGTGAAATGCTTTGAGACTAAGCGATAATTTTGTTCTGAGTAAATTTGAACCCTGGTCTCGTATATTGTACCCTTCCTAATAGCAGTTATGTGGAAGTTATTGCTCCCAATGAGTTTTGCTATTATGTTTACAATATTATTAGAGCTTTGCTCACGGACATATATTGGCGGTGGTTTGACACTCGCTTTTGTAGCCCCTTCATCTGCGCTGTTTTGTGAGTTGGATGCATTGTCGCTTAGAATTGAGAATCTGTTGCGACTAAGTGGCGATTCGGTTTCGCTTGCATTGTTTCGTCGATTCAGCTTAGGTTTATTTCCTTTGTTCGACATTTGTGGGCTCAGCTTTCGCTTTATTTGAATGTAGCGATCTAAGCCTGTCTGTATCGCTGGAGTTTTTGTATTGTTCTTTTGCTGCAGTCCGCTTTGAGATTGCGGTAAATTATTGTTTTTGATAATTGCAGAAGATGTTGTGGCTGTAGTTGTTGTTGTGTTTGTTGATGTTGAGACTGTTGCTGTTGTAATAGCCGGAGACACATAAGTGATTGTTTGTGTGCTCGCAGCATTGGGAAGAGAACAATTGGAAAATTTTTCATGTAAGAGGGTGGATGTTGGACACTCTTCAGCCCAATTGAGTGGCCGTGTTGGGCCGTGAGTAGAGAGCGTAAAGTTTTGCTGCGTTGGTATCGTTAATGACAATACATTAACAATGCTATTAGGGGGACTGAAGTGGAAGACGTGGATTTTAATAATCCGTTAAGTTGAGAAATTGTACTCACCGCGGTATCCATTTGGTTATTCATTTTACCTGTTTCGTTGCTTTTGTTTTGGGCAGGGAGGGAGGTGGAGGGCAATTTATGTTTGATGGTGTCTTCTGTTGCGTTGTATGTAAAGTACGCGTTTCTCCCATAGTCACTTTGCAATGAGAGTCTGCGCTGCTGCTGCGCAGCGCTTCGCGCGCTTATTCGCTGCTCTTTATTTTCAATCGCGAGTTCTTTTTTTTTAAACATTTCGCTGAAGTTCGTTTTTTTTTTTAGCACTTACACAATTTAAATTTAGAGCCTGTTACTATAGCTATTAGCAAATATGCTTTTATAACTAAGCTTAACTAAACCGAATTATTGCGGAGCACTAGCAGACACGTCCGATCGGTTTGATGGTTGACGTAATCTTTTCTTAACTTGATTACTTCATCCGATCCCATTAAAATATATACCAAATTTCAACCATGTACTTCAAATTGATACAAAGTTATGGTGAATGTTTTGCATCGCTTGTATGGGGGTGGGTATAGCCCCCTCCGATTTTGACCAAACTTCACTCAAACACTCTCCTTAATGCTAAAATTCTGATAAAAAAATTATACCACAGTTTCCTTTGTTTTACCAATATTTTAGTTTATTATAATAAATCACAAAATAATGTTGGTGACTGCCCCCTCCAATTTTGACCAAACTTAACACGATTACTTTTCCCCATCCCATTAACATGAGTAATAAATTTCGTCCCCGTACCTCAAATGGATGCAAAGATATGTTGAATTTTGTTTACCGCTTGTATGGGTGGTGGGGCATAGCCCCCTCCGATTTGGACCAAACTTTACTCGAACACTCTCCTGAATGAACTGAAGTTCGTCTGTGAATTTCAGCTCAATTGGTTAGAACATACATAGCCAGATATATACAAGATTCATTTTTATATATATAGATATATGTATTGTGCAATATTTATTATGTACAAGTTACAATAATATAAGGATTAGTATGTGAATGTATGTTTTGGTGTTTGCACGAAGGGTTAATGCTGAGTTGCGCGTTGTAGAAAACGATGCGATTGCGGTGACGTCTATAGCCGAACTAACTATGCATGCAGACGACAGCAGTCAAGTGACCGACTGGCTGCATACATTAAATCCTAATTGTATGGCCTGCCTGTTACGACAAGATCTCTGAGGTGTTATTGAAACAGGCGATAGAAGTGATTCGTTTCCGCGGACCCTGTGTCCGCCGTTGATGGACGACCACTTTGGTCATCCTGGTTCAGCTCCGACTCTCAGTTGATGGCGGTTGATACTGACTCATCAGATATCTAGCCAAGCTCCAATCGATATTAGTGCTACGGTCCAATTTCTTAAGATAGTTCTCTGCTTGGCCGTTTTTTGCAGGATCGAACGGAGCAAAATTAATTGTTAAATTGTTTTCTGTGAATGCCTTAAACTCATCAGATGTAAACGCTGTTCCATTGTCTGATACAATTTCGTCAGGCAGCCCATGAGTAGCGAAAAGCTGCCGCAGAAACCTGATGGCACCCGCAGCTGACGTTGAATTAACTGCGCTAACCTCCAACCACGTAGAATAAGAGTCGACAACCAAGAAAAATGTTTTGCCCTGAAAAGGGCCGGCGAAGTCGATATATAAACGAGACCAAGGACGTTTGGTTGATTCCCAGTGGTGTGTTGCTATTTGTGGTGGTTCATCTCGGTTTTGTTGACAGAATGTACACTGCTTGACTACACGCTCGATGTCCGCGTCGATGTTGGGCCACCAATGATAGCTGCGCGCGAAAGCTTTCATTTTGACTATGCCAGGATGCGGTGCATGAAAAGCATGCAAAATCGCTGGTCGAGCTAGAGGGGGAACGACGGCACGATTCCCCCAAACAAGGACACCCTTATTAGCGGAGAGTGTATCAAGTCGTTAGTAAAATGGATACAGAGTAATTGAACGGTCAATTTTAGTGCTGCGCCATTCCCTTAACACCCAGTTCAGAACTTTAGACAGTAACGTATCTTTTAATGTTTGTCATGCTAAACTCTGAGCGTTCACCACTGGCGTGGCTGCCAAGTCGATCATTAGAATGCCTTCGGTTGGTTGTTGATTCATGTTCGGTCGCTAATGCACCATCGATACCTATGCCAGGCGCGTTAAACCAGTTGCATCCAACTAAATTTGAGCCACAACCGGATACGATGATTAGCGGCAAATTGTCAATTTTACGGTGGTTGTAGTTAATTGACACATCGATGACCCCCTTCACTGGGATTAGATTTCGTATTACTTATATCGAAGTCACACTTGTAGAGATTCGTATTTTCACTGGGCTGCGTTTGAACGTGTCTTATTTCATGATGGTCACAGACGACACAGAATCCACTTCGAAATTGGATCCACAGCCATTGATGACGACAGATATTGATTTCTTTTCGTTGACCAAAGGTTTGATTTGGTGAACGGCAGATTCTCCACGAGACGATTTGTCGTTTTGTCGCAACTTGACGTGCAAATGTTAAGGTATGAGTACGCGTATTTTGTAAATTTGATTTGCGGCAGACACGCTGTAAAAGTCCCTTCAAACCTCATGAATGACAAACTGAATCCCGATGTAGACATTGCTTACGCGGCCTTCGCAGCTGCCACATGGCACGTAATTGTTTCAAATGGTATGTTTTTCCTGACGGATCCTCCCCGCTTTGATACCATGAACAAATTCGTTGTTTGATGACTAATCGTGTGACGCATCATTGTTGTGTCTCAAACCCATAGCACTGATTGCTGCCGCTTCATTTGTTACGGCGCTCTCCATAGCACGGTGCACTGTTAACTCATGCTCCGCTTGAAAATTTTTATGTATCATCTTTCCTACCGCACACAAAACGGTGGCGCAGCATACGGTGCAGCTCTGCTCCAAAATTGCAGTCTACTGCCAATCTGCGTAACTTAAATGGCCGTCTTTCGGTCATGGCTGCATTTAGGACGGTGCGCCAGCTACCATAATCTTGTGCACGCTGGCTCCACTTATTTTGAATGCCAAGTACAGAGAGACCTCTCCATACCTGGTGATTCCAACGCGTGCCCGGTCGTCTTCTATTTCGACGTGCACCAATCAAGTTTGGGACCTCTATGTAAACCATGCGTGCTGGAGCTCTTTCATCCCAGGTAGACAAAGTTTTCTACAACACTGAAGTTGGAATTCTCCACCGTCACTGACCGTCCAAAACGCAATGACGGAGTGCGAGGAGACACTAAGTACTTCGTCTTGTACTCATTCAGCGCTAGACCCATGAGCCGAGACCGTTTTTCTATCTTTGAGAACGCTTTCCTACATTCCGTTGATATCAATGTCATCGGCGTAAGCGAGCAGTATCATTTCTTTTAGAATAAGAAGCCCGACATATTCTGTATGTACGACCGCTGGTGTAGGATGTATTCCATCAGAAGATTGAAAAAATCGCACGACAGCGCATCGCCCTGCCTGAAACCTCTCTTGGTATCAAAGGGGTCGGAGATGCTTTCTCCACCCTGACAATGCTTTGTGTGTGAGATAGCGTCGTCATGCAAAGATAAACGATCTATGCTGGCAAACCTAGTGCAGACAGGGCGTCGAAAAACTTCGATGGTATCGGCCTATCGAAGCGGCTTTACAGTCGACAAATAGGCGGTGTGAGTCTTTGTTAAACTCACTGGTCTTTTCTAAGATTTGGCATAATGTGAATATTTCGTCACTGGTCTGAAACCACACTGATATGGTCCTATCAGTGAATCCGTATATGGCTTCAGCCTATTACACAATACGCGCGACAGAATCTTATATCCGATGGAAAGAAGACTTATGCCGCGGTAGTTGGCGCAAACAGCGTGGTCTCCTTTCTTAAAGATATGACAGAGAACACTGAGATCCCAGTCATTTTGGGTATGCGTCCATCGGACCATATCTTGCATAAAAGTTGGTGCATACTCCTAACGAACTCTTCGCCGCCGGTCTTAAATAACTCAGCTGGCAGCCCATCAGAGCCTGCCGCTTTGTTATTTTTCAGCTTTTTAATAACTGAATCGACCTCGTTATAGTCCGGTGGCTCTACAATAGTACCATCATTAACTGGTGGTTCCGGTGTCATTTCTCTATCGGCGGAATTGTGAGCTTCATCGCCTCCGAGTAGGGTGGAGAAATGACTCCTGCATAATCTCAGTGATTCCTGTTCATCCGTTACCAGGTTTCCATTGTCATCCTTACAGAAAGTTACTCCGGGCTTAAAACCTTCAGTCAGACGCTTGATCTTTTGATAGAATTTTTGAGCTTCATTTCTGTCACGAAACATCTCAATATCCTCAAACTCCCGCCTTTCTTGCGTCTGAAAAGGCGTTTCTCCTCTCTCCGTTTCTTTCGATATCGCTCTCTAACAGCTCGCGTTGCTCCCGACATCAGAGTTCGCTGATAGGAAGCATTCTTCTCTGCAGTAGCATTGCGACACTCCTCGTCATACCAAGGCAGCCCTATCCATGGAGCGGGTGATATGTTTCCACTGCTTACATATATCTCGAGAAGACGGTGAGGTTTCCCGGAGCAGTAGGGAGGGAGAGTGTGTTTGAGAAGGCAGCGGCGGTCTGTTCTTGCCGACGTCTAGCTTTCGGTGCATGTTGGAACGTGCAGCGTGCACTACGCTGAGCATAGTGCGTACCTTGGTTGCAACATGACAGTGGTCCGAGTCAATGTTGGGACCATGTAACGTTCGCACGTCCAACACGCTCGATGCGTGCCTTCCGTCAATCAGAACATGATCAATTTGGTTGCGTGTTACTTGATCAGGACTCAGCTATGTAGCCTTCTGAATGTTAAGGTGTTGGAATCTGGTACTACTAACTACCATGTTCCGACCTGCGGTGAAATCGATTAGCCTCTCTCCATTATTGGAGGTAGTGTCGTGAAGGCTAAATTTTCCGACGATTGGGCCAAAGATTCCTTCCCAATCTTGGCGTTGAAATCGCCAAGCACGATTTTGACATCGTGTTTGGGACAGCGCTCATACAGACGTTCCAAACGCTGATAGAACTCATTTTTACCATCGTCGTCTTTCTCTCCCGTCGGGGCGTGCGCCTTTAGCGGCTAGGCGCTCGTCAACAGGCGTGAACCTAGAGACGAGGCCACGTAGTTTCCTACTCACTACGAAACCACATCCAAATTCGTGCTTACTCGCATGGGAGCTGTAGTAGATGTCACAGGATGCTTTTTTAGAGCAATCCATCGGATTTCTTGGATTGGTGCGGACATTCCAGGTGCATATCCTCAATTCATGATCTTTGTATCGTTTGCGGGGGTCGTCATCAAAGGGGTCCTTCCGAGGCTTCCTGTTCGTTTTCATTGGGGGGTTATTTTTTAAAGTGGCGGGTCCCAAGTTCAGCGCCCCAACCCCTTATTAAAGGAGAGGGGGCCCCTTCGCCTTCTCACGTTAGCTCACCTCTGAACTGATGTTCAGAGGCTACCCAGGAGATACGTGTCCTAACGGACGTGTGTGTTGCGTGGACCGTTTGCCACAAGAATCATTGTTGGTCATTCCGAGGTGAATGGCAGTCAACAACTTTTCTCACAATGTGAACTTGAGCAAACGATCCCAAATACGACAATGCCAAACATTAAAGTTGAAACTCTACTGATATTAGATATTATATAATCTGTTCTTTTTTTCCTGAATATACTATATAACAGTTTTCAAAAATCTCTGCTACTGTAGTAGCGGATCCAATCTGCTATTTTTCGATAACAGTGAAATGAAATCAGTGAAGTGAAATATTCCTTATCATTATTCTTTACCACAGTTCTGGGTGGACTCACTCACAACTTAAGTTCAATAGAATAAACCCAAATTGAATATATATATATATATATATATATATATATATATAAATATATATATACATATATATACAGCTCGCGGTTCATACAGGACCTAAACTCGTCGCCGACTCTAATAGGACCAAAGAAGAAGAATCTTCCTCTCGAAGACTTCCAACGCTGTCTCATCCGACTCAATCACGGTCCATGCCTCTGCGCCAAACAGTAGGAACGGGAGTATCAGCGTCCTATATATCTTTATTTTCGTCCGTCGAGAGAGGGCTTTACTTCTCATTTGCTTGCTCAGCCCAAAAAAACATCTGTTTGCAAGCGTGATTCTTCGCCTGATCTCCAGGCTGACGTTGTTGTTGCTGGTTATCTCTGTTCCGAGATAGACGAAGTTTTCTACAACACTGAAGTTGAAATTCTCCATCGTCACTAACCGTCCAAGACGCATTGACGGAGTGCGAGAAGACACCAAGTACTTCGTCTTGTCCTCGTTCACCGCTAGACCCATGAGCCGAGACTGTTTTTCAATCTCCGAGAACGCCTTGCTGACTCGCCGTTCCTGCGTACCGATGATATCGATGTCATCGGCGTAAGCGAGCAGCATCACATCCTTTTGGAAGATCGAGCCCGACATACTCTGTATGTACGGGCACTGGCGTAGAATGTATTTCTTCAGAAGATTGAAAAAATCGACGACAGAGCCCTGCCTGGAACCTCTCTTGGTATCAAAGGGGTCGTAGAGGTTTTTCCCCACCCTGACAACGCTTTGTGTGTTAGATAGCGTCGCCATGCAAAGGCGGACAATCTTTGCCGGGCGTCGAAGAACTTCGCTCTTATCAGCGTGTCGAAAGCGGCTTTGTAATCGACAAATAGGTGGTGAGTGTCTTTGTTGAACTCACGTGTCTTTTCCAAGATTTGGCGTAATATGAATAAATTTGCATTTCCAATATAGCTATCGAGTTTTTATGTGTTAAAATTTCATTTTGTGATTTTAACAAATACATTTCGTGCTCATATATCCCTCCTTCTTCAGATATGAGTATTTACTTGCTTCACGCTACAGCTATTTCGTATATAGCTACACGTTTACATCACAAAGATCATATTATAGTTATGGGAGATTTTAGTTTACCCAATATACAATGGTCTACGACTGATGATTCTTCCATTTTAATACCAAAGGCCACCAATGATTTTCTAGATAGCCTTCTTGATTTGTCTTTGCAGCAGTGTAACAACATTTGCAACATTTCGGGTCGGTTTCTGGATCTGGTATTTGTTGAGAATGGTTTTAATATATCCGTTTAATATATCCTTTCTTTCCAGCTCGATAAAGTTCCTCGTGTGGGAAATGTTAAATCTCTTCAACGTGTCAGATGTTTTAAGAAAACTGACTACGCCAAGTTAAATCAGCTGCTATTCGGTAATGATTGGAGAAGTCTTGAGACTTGCACTGACGTTGAGGCGACAATGAATATTTTCTATTCAAATGTTTTCAATTACTTTGACAGCTGTATTCCTTATACAACTGTATCAAATTCAGCCAATAAGCTACCTTGGTTCTCTCGTAGCCTCAGTCGTTTAAAAAATATTAAATCTCGCGTTTTCAAAAAATTCAAAGAAACCGGTTCCACTGTCGATTACAGTGCATTTTCTATTGCTCGCTCCAATTTTAACTCGTTAAATAAACAGTGTTTCACTGCTTAATTATTAAGAGTCAAAAACAATGAAAAAATTAAAAATTTATATATATATATATATATATATATATATATATATATATATATATATAAATCAAAAACACTTGCTTTTTAAGAAGTTATGTCGATTTGAAAAATTTTGAATTTTCGCGCCCAATTAATGTCGGTTTCTGCGTGCTATTGCTGAATCGTAAAAGGGCGAGGGTAGTGTTTCTTGCGTCGCTCGTTTAGTAGGCAGTATGTGTTTGCATATTACAGACGAATAACGTGTTTCATATAATTTTATGTGTTGTATCAACCTGTACAAAATGGTTTTGAGAAGTAGTAAACAAGACGCTGACTCGAATTGCTATATCTGGGTCTTATTAAACAATTTGTAAAGGCTCTTAATCATGAGTCCGAAGCTTTCAATTATTGAACATTTTTTTACAAAAGCTTTCAGAAGCGAAAACTAATGCTGGAATCTTTCTATTCCCTAAAATATAAAAAAAATTATGGCTTGTGATATTTTCCCGGAGTTACTTAGCAATGAAGAGGAAAAGCCTGGAACAGTTTTAAGAGGTGAATATTATGACAAGTTGTTCAATGACATGATTACGAATTTTCCATCATCGATTGTAGAAGGTGGACAATATAAGAGCTTACTCCATCATGATACTACTGAACATGACATTAAAAGTAAAACTGCCAACTGCCACATTGTTTTTGACTCTTAATAATTAAGCAGTGAAACACTGTTTATTTAACGAGTTAAAATTGGAGCGAGCAATAGAAAATGCACTGTAATCGACAGTGGAACCGGTTTCTTTGAATTTTTTGAAAACGCGAGATTTAATATTTTTTAAACGACTGAGGCTACGAGAGAACCAAGGTAGCTTATTGGCTGAATTTGATACAGTTGTATAAGGAATACAGCTGTCAAAGTAATTGAAAACGGTTGAATAGAAAATATTCATTGCCGCCTCAACGTCAGTGCAAGTCTCGAGACTTCTCCAATCAGTACTGAATAGCAGCTGATTTAACTTGGCGTAGTCAGTTTTCTTAAAACATCTGACACGATGAAGAGATTTAACATTCCCCACACGAGGAACTTTATCGAGCTGGAAAGAAAGCTGCAAAGTAGGATGATATTACCGGAGGCATTCTCTCAACGGATATATTAAAACCATTCTCAACAAATACCAGATCCAGAAACCGACCCGAAATGTTGCAAATGTTGTGACACTGCTGCAATGACAAATCAAGAAGGCTATCTAGAAAATCATTGGTGGCCTTTGGTATTAAAATGGAAGAATCATCAGTCGTAGACCATTGTATATTGGGTAAACTAAAATCTCCCATAACTATAATATGATCTTTGTGATGTAAACGTGTAGCTATATACGAAATAGCTGTAGCGTGAAGCAAGTAAATACTCATATCTGAAGAAGGAGGGATATATGAGCACGAAATGTATTTGTTAAAATCACAAAATGAAATTTTAACACATAAAAACTCGATAGCTATATTGGAAATGCAAATTTATTCATATTACGCCAAATCTTGGAAAAGACACGTGAGTTCAACAAAGACACTCACCACCTATTTGTCGATTACAAAGCCGCTTTCGACACGCTGATAAGAGCGAAGTTCGTGCCCTGTCTGCACTAGGTATCCCGGCAAAGATTGTCCGCCTTTGCATGGCGACGCTATCTAACACACAAAGCGTTGTCAGGGTGGGGAAAAACCTCTACGACCCCTTTGATACCAAGAGAGGTTCCAGGCAGGGCTCTTTCGTCAATTTTTTCAATCTTCTGAAGAAATACATTCTACGCCAGTGCCCGTACATACAGAGTATGTCGGGCTCGATCTTCCAAAAGGATGTGATGCTGCTCGCTTACGCCGATGACATCGATATCATCGGTACGCAGGAACGGCGAGTCAGCAAGGCGTTCTCGGAGATTGAAAAACAGTCTCGGCTCATGGGTCTAGCGGTGAACGAGGACAAGACGAAGTACTTGGTGTCTTCTCGCACTCCGTCAATGCGTCTTGGACGGTCAGTGACGATGGAGAATTTCAACTTCAGTGTTGTAGAAAACTTCGTCTATCTCGGAACAGAGATAACCAGCAACAACAATGTCAGCCTGGAGATCAGGCGAAGAATCACGCTTGCAAACAGATGTTTTTTTGGGCTGAGCAAGCAAATGAGAAGTAAAGCCCTCTCTCGACGGACGAAAATAAAGATATATAAGACGCTGATACTCCCGTTCCTACTGTTTGGCGCAGAGGCATGGACCGTGATTGAGTCGGACGAGACAGCATTGGAAGTCTTTGAGAGGAAGATTCTTCTTCTTGGTCCTATTAGAGTCGGCGACGAGTTTAGGTCCCGTATGAACCGCGAGCTGTACGAGCTATTCGATGAGGTTGACATAGTCCAGCGGCTGCACTGGGTTGGGCACCTCATTCGAATGGATGAAAGAGCTCCAGCACGCATGGTTTACATGGGGGGCCCAAACTTGATTGGTGGACGCCGACATAGAGGACGACCGGGCACTCGATGGAATGACCAGGTATGGAGAGATCTCTCTGTACTTGGCATTCAGAACGACTGGCGCCAGCGCGCACAAGATTATGGAGGCTGGCGCACTTTCCTGACGCGGCCATGATCGACAGACGGTTGACGGCCATTTAAGGAAGTAAGTAAATTTCTTCGGCCGTCAGAGATGATTTAACAGAAATCAGTACACCTCCACCATTCCGATTAGGACGATCTTTCCGAAATGTAACAAAGTTGTCAGAGAAACTTCTGAATTTAAGATTTGAAGTTGAAGCCATGTTTCAGTAAAAACAAAGACGTCAGAACTTTCAGATAAACTTTTAAGGTACAGATCTCTAAGTTTCGTTCTTAGCCCTCTCACATTTTGATAGTGAATAAGGAAAGAAAGTGAACTTAGTTTTTTGATATTTTAGCGGAAGTACGGGGCAATTCAACAGCGTTTTGCTCAGAAGCACGTTTATTTTTATAAGGGTATTCATGCACAACAATACCTTTCGGCCAAAAACTAGCGGACAGGCGAGTATCAAAAAGCGACACCGGAATCACCTTAAAGTACCTTAAAGTACGAAATCGAGCGAGTGTAATTGAAATTAAACTTTGAAATCGAAACGTTTAGGGTAAAATCAAACTGCGGATTGATTTAATTTTTAATATCAGCTTCAGTGGTGGTTGCTGTAAGCCGGGAGATGAATATTGACTTACGCGGAGCAACCACAGTAAGGCCCGTGGGATTCGGTGCAATCGGAGTAGGCGGAACAATAGAAGGGTCAGCACGTACTGCTGCCCCATTAACATTTATGGCAACAACAGGTTGCTCTACAGATGGCGAAGAAGCCTGCGTAGTCGTTGGATTGACTACAATACTTGTCACCGGTTACAAATTGACTTTCCTTAGAAAGTTCTACAACTGACATCATTTCAGCTGTAGCCCCTGGAAATTTGCTATTGGAGTAGCAAAAATCGGTGTCACTATCGGAACAGTTGGAGTTTCCGGTTCAACAGGTGGGGAGATAGTTAAGGTTAAGGCCGGCTTTGCCTTTGGTGAATTCCTCTTCTTACGCTTTCGCGAGAAATTAAAACATTTCATGTCACTAAAATTTTTTTTCTAATTTCATGAACTTGTCAGACATAGCCTTGAAATCACGCTTGAGATTTGAAAAACTATCTCTAGTCTGCTTCATGAGTGTAAAAATCTCCGTTTCCGTCGATCTACATTCATTGCAGGTCCAGCGCAAACCTTTACGTTCTTTGATTGCATCAAGAACGCGGCCTGTAAGCCCAGCACATTTGCAGTGCGAAACGTTATCGCAAAGCCAACACAACAACAATTCCTCATTGCAGATCTTGTTCTTGTAATGGCAACGGGTATCGTAGCAATTCCTAATTGAATTAAATATCTTAAAAATGAATTTAAAAAAAAAAGGAAAATTAGAAAGGAACCTAGTTTTTGTTAGCACTGCAATGCGCAATGCAACGGTGAACTTGTCCAATAAAAAATTTTTTTTAACAGAATGCAACAACAAAAGTATTGTCGCATTAAATAATAACAACAATTAATGTGTTATTAAAAGCAAAAGCAAAATTTGGGAAATGGGAAGCAGCAACAAATAAAATGCTTACCAGAAACACAGAACAGTTATTAAAATAAATAGAAATGAAATAAAGCGAAACAGTAACAAAAAATAAGGCGCGCACTTATTAACAATGTTTTTAAATTATAATAAAATACAATTAAAAGCAAAATTAATATAACTAACAAAAGATTACACAAAATGTTTTTAAAATACGGCAAAATCAATATGTACAATGTTTGAATTCAAAGTAAATTTTAGAAAACGAAAATGATTAGAGCTTGCGTAAATTACAACCGCATTGAGTAGATGTTCAGTGAGAACTGTACCAGTCAGTTTTTTTTGTTATAAATGTTTTGGTTTTCTCTTGTCTCTGGATTTGAATTGTATGTTATTACAATGGGAGAGTGGTCCGAAGTTAAGTCAAGGCAAGATTTAATGTTCAGTTTGTTGAGGGATATATTTTCCGTTATACAAGGTCTGGTTGTTTTTTGATGTCAGAAGGCCAGTATGTTGGTTCTCCTGTAGTAATATAGTCGAAATTACTTTCTCTTATTACATCTATAAGTGGTCTACCTTTGGCTTTTGTTAATCTTGACCCCCATACTAAGTTTTTCTCGTTGTAGTATCCTCCGGTTAAAAATTGTTTTCCTAAGGATCTGAGAGTGTTTAAATATTGAGTTTTAGTGTTAGTAGGCCTGGGAGGGCAATATACAGCTGATACTGTAATTGGACCAAAAAAGTCATAAATCTGGAATCTGTGTATTTTAATGAATTTTTTTATTTTAACCGCAGTTCCCCCTTACTTATTTATATGGTCGTCAACCGTCTGCCGGTCATGGCCGCGTCTAGGAAGGCGCGCCTGCCTCCATAATCTTGTGCGCGCTGGCGCCAGTCGTTCTGAGTGCCAAGTACAGAGAGATCTTTCCATACCTGGTCATTCCATCAAGTGCCCGGTCGTCCTCTACGTCGGCGTCCACCAATCAAGTTTGAGCCCCCCATGTAACCCATGCGTGCTGGATCTCTTTCATCCATTCGAATGAGGTGCCCAACCCAGTGCAGCCGCTAAAATTTTATCGGCTGGACTATGTCAACCTCATCGAATAGCTCGTACAGCTCGCGGTTCATACGGGAGTTGAACTCGTTGCCGACTCTAATAGAACCAAAGATCCTGCGAAGAATCTTCTTCTTCTTAGCATAGCGACACTCCTCGTCGTACCAAGAATTCTTCAGTTCCCCCATGTGCCCAATTATCAGGATGGTTCGTTTTGTATATATGGTAATTTGGAAAACATAGGTATCTTTTTTCAAGAAAATGCTATGGTAAGCTTTTTTTTGACAGACCCATGTAATTTAGTTACCAGTATGTTGACGAGATTCATAATATTTGTCATTTGTGTGATAAGCTGTTTCATAATTGTTTTGAGTTCTGAAAGATCGTCGTTGTTATTTATTTTGGATCCGATTTCACTATTTTTAGTAATATTACTAAGTTCTTTATTTGATGTGAATGCAGCTGCTTCTGCATATGTTAAGCCTGCTGGTATTCTAGGAACTGTATTCAAAATTGGATTAGATGTCGATACTGTTTGTGTTTGTATGGTTTGGAGTTCTTTCTTTCTCAATGGTGGAAATCGTTGTATTTGCAGCGATTTATAGACTAGGCAGCCTTTGTAGTTTGCTGTGTGGTTATTGCCACATAAGGCGCATTTGAGTTTTTGTTTATCTTCGGTCTTTAATAAACAGTTAATTGTGGTGTGTTTTCCTGCGCATTTGACACAGACCTTGAGCATCACTTGTTGTTGCTGTTATTACCCGAGGTATTTTTCTGTTTGGCATTGGCGAATCTTTTTTGCGTTTACCTGACAGCGTTAGAGAACTTACGGATTGCCAAGGTACACGTGCTGTTTGATTTCGGTCCGATTTATTTATTTCACTTATATCGCGTACGCTAGGAAATATTATCGGTGGTGGTTTTTGTACATTAACATCATCGTCGTCAGAAGGGGTCTCTGGCACATTTTCCAAACTTGTCCGTCTACGGTCGGCAATCGTTGAGCAGTTGTTTGACATTTTTATGTTTACTCTTGTTGAATTCGATTCAACCGTCTGCCACTCCATATCGGCGACTACGTCTTTTTCCCTAGTGTATTTATATATATATATATATATTTTTTTATTTTATATATTTATTTTTAGATTAAAAATTTTTTCCAACAGTTTTATCAGAGAAAAAAAAATTGCAAGTGCGATTGAATTGTTGTTAAAGATTGCTCTTTTTCAACAGTAGAGTTGTTGCTATCATTGTTTGATTGCGAAGGTAGCGTCTTTTTGCTTGTTGTAAATTTAGAGTTTTTTCTTTGTTTTGTATTAAAATTTTTTTTATTTAGTTTCCACAAATAAATATTAAATTTACTGAGGATCAGTTTTCGCACGTCTGCTCGTAATGAACGTCAGAAGATAACTGTTAAGTCAGTGACTTTTTTTTTTAATGTGTTGAGGTAACTTTTAAAGAAGTAAGAAATATTATAAACGTGTTGTTTGTCCATATAACTTGTGTGAGGCATCTATAAAGCAAGGAAATGGCAGGCGGACTGAATTCAGAAAGTTTAAGCACCGTTGATAATGGTCAATTACTAAGTTTCAAATTCAAAAGTCATTGACTTATCAAACAACCCTCGTATTTAACACAGCATTCGAGCGGGTATTGCGTATGCACGCAAATAGGATTGAACCATTGTATTTGTTTATTTTAGTAACCATAAGCCTCTCGCGTCATTTGTTTAATGTTTTTCACATGGAAACTGAATAATATGTAATATTTTTTTTTGTTTATTGTAATAATTTTATTTATATCTTTATATCTGCGGTAAACGCAATAAATAAATGATATGATTTTAAATAATTGACGAATGCTATATACAACGGCTAGCATGAGTATGTATACATTTACATTATAAGAATTAAATTAAAATGCGTAACAAATTTGATATCATTAAAGTTAAAAATTTCTGCATATGGGGAATTGCTGTGAGCTGGAATGTTATCTTAGTAACGTGTGCTTGCTTTTGTTATCTTTCTGGAGGGGGTGTCTTCTTTTCAGTCTTCGCAGTACTGCGCTATTGTCAAGCAACTCGATAGCTAGACAATTAGGATGATTATGGAGGCGATCAATGTATTTTTACTAACCTCGCGTACTTGTTCAATTATAGTTTTGAGCTCGAAATTTCTGTGTAGGGCACTGTTGCGAACGTACCATGGTACATTACCTATCATTCGTAATGTTTGGTTTTGCATGGTCTATATTCTTTTCAGCTGACTGTCACAGGCTGTTCCATAAAGTTGCAAATCATATGTCCACACCGGAACTATCATCGATTTGTAAAGCAGCAACTTGTTCGATAGGTTAAGCTGACTTCGCCTATTCAATAGTCAGTATAATTTTCGAATGTTCAGCTTGCAGTGTTTTACTTTCGCCTCATGGATATTTCTTGTAAAAATTTCAACAGCATCATCGAGGTCTCTACTATTTACTATATCCATGTTAAGGTGTATTCGTTAGCGCAATATTTCCTGAAAAATGATTATTTCAGCATTGTATTGTAGTAGCCTGGACTTATTTTGCACTATACTGGCAACCATGTTCGCTTCAACTATTAGAGCAGAATGATCAGAGCATAAATCGGGACTCTCGTAAATAGATAATAGAGAAGCGGGGATACCGCAACTTACAGCGAAGTCGAGAAGATCAGGAATTCTAGCTGGATCTGTTGGCCAATATGTTGGTGCACCTTTTGAAAGTATGTCGCAGTTCTGACATGTGAAAGCTGGACTCAGTCACCGCCTACTATAAAACGGCCATTGAGTCCAGATAAAAAGGAAACAAACTGCAAATTCGTCCAAGTGTGGCGTGGAGGACAATAAATAGCAGCAATGATAAAATCACCTTGAGCATTCTTGATTTTAGTACTAGCGCACTGTATTCGGGGCAGATTCATTGGTTCTTGAGGCTCATGCCTCAATAAATAAAAATTGCTGCGCCTCCATGCGGTCTGTCCCCAGGGTGATTTGAACAAATAATGTCGTATCCTTTTATTCGAAAATTTGACAGACTATTAAAATGAGTTTCTGAAATAAGAAACGCATCCACATGGTTCACAATAGCAAAGCTCTCAATTTCAAGTTAATTAATTTCAATTACATTATTTTGTGTTAATGAATTTTTTTTTTTTTTTTTTCCAATAAACTTACAATCTGTTTAATTAACATTTAGTAATTGGTTTAATTAATTTACATTGTACGAAGTATGTTCCCTAACCAGTGTTCTAGGACCATATATATATTAATAATAAGAAACGTTAATTATTCATAAATAATATGTATCAATTATTAGCGCAGATTGAATTAAAATTAAATCATAATTACAATATATTATATTTAAAGCGAAAAATATCGATATACCAGCTCTGTGGGTGTAAATCGGTTAAGTCGTCTACGATTTTGGGTCCTTTGAATAATTTGTAAATTCGTTTTGCTTGCTGTTCCCCAAATTTCTATCCCATATTTCCATATCGGCATTATAATTGCTTTATATATTTGGTTTTTATTGTATAATGATAATTTAGAGTTTTTCCCTAGAAGCCAGTTAAGTTGTCGAAATTTATTTTTGACTTCATGTCGTTTGTTTGTTATATGTTGTTTCCATATAAGTTTAGCATCTATCGTTATTCCTAGATATTTTGCATTGTTTTTAATTTTGATTTCTTCGTCCTTTATTTTAAGTGGGTATTTATTAGACTTCCTATTTGTATATACCACTTGAACCGTTTTTTCTTTGTTAATTTCAATTCCCCATTTTTCGAACCATTTCATTGTATTTTTTATAATGTCTTGTAGTGTGTTTGTAGCTATTTTTTCATTTTTGTCGGAAGCCATAAGAACAGTGTCATCAGCGAACGTCGCTATCATTGTCCCTTGGTCTGTTGGCGTTGGAATATCTGCTGTGTATAATAGATATAGTAATGGGCCAAGTACACTTCCTTGGGGTACACCCGCTGTCATTGGTAAGACATTTGAACATGCATCGTCATATTTTATGTAAAAGTATCGGTCATTAATATAACTTTTAATTAGATTATATATATTTTGTGGAAATATATTGCTTAGTTTGAGTAGGAGCCCTTTGTGCCACACTTTGTCAAATGCTTTTGCAATGTCAAGATAAACAGCTATACAGTATTTCTTCTTATCAATATCGTCCATTATTTTATTTACAACTCTGTGTATTTGTTGTACTGTTGAGTGGCGTCGTCTAAAACCAAACTGGTGGCTTGGTATGGTGTTATTTTGTGTCAAGATTGGCTCTAGTCGAGTATAGAAGATTTTTTCAAATATCTTTGATATAATTGGAAGTAGGCTGATAGGTCGGTAGGAGCCCGTCTTTGTCGCATCTTTATTCGGCTTGGGAATAGGTGTTATTTGAGCAACTTTCCAGAGAACTGGAAAGTATTGTAGTCTAAGTATCGCATTAAAAATATTACGTATGTATGCTAAAGACATATCCGGAAGTTCTTTAAGAATTTTTCCGCCGATCTGGTCATATCCAGGAGTTTTCTTGTCATTTAGTTTACTAACATGTTTTTTTATTTCGGTTATTGTTGTCCTTTGTATGGCACTGCTTTCGTTCTGAAGCGTATGATTGACCTCGATATTTAAGTCGTCCATGTTGTTAGAAAATGTATTTTCAAAGTGTTGTGCCAAAATATCCGCTTTCTCCTTGCTTGTTCTTGCCCACGTGTTATTTTGCTTCTTGATTGGGGGCTTATGAATTATAGCCTTGTTCAATTTTTTTGTGGCTTTCCATAGAGAGTAGTTTGTTGCTATATTTGTACCAAGGTTTGTCAAATATTTTTTAAGCTGTTTGTCCTTGTCTTGTTGCAATAATATTTTTAGTTCGTACGTTGCTTTATTTAATACAGCTTTATCTCTAGGATGTCTAGTGGTTTGCCATTTTTTCCTTAGTCTTCTTTTTTGCAAAATTTTTTCTTTAATGTGGTTCGGTAGGGTCTTAATGTATTTTGGATTCAAATTTGGTGTCGAATGTGTGGCAGCCATAACAATACTGTCGTTCAGATGTGCTATTGCTGAATCGATTTCATTATTCGATGTGAGTAACACGTCGAGATTCATGTTTCTTATTAATATTTGTCGAAACATGTTCCAGTCCGTTTTGTGATTATACAGATTCGTAGTTGTTATTTTATTTGGCTTACCGAGGAGTGTCAAAAGGAGTGGGGAGTGATCCGATGACAGTTCTTGACATGTTGTAATTTTTACATTTGTGGGGGGAATGTTTTTGAATATGCAAAAATCAATTAAATCTGGTAGTTTTTTGGGATCACTTGGCCAATATGTTGGTTCTCCTGTGCTTAGAAATAGACTGTTGTTTTGTCTAATAGCGTCAAGTAGTTGCCTTCCCTTGGCATTTGTCAATCTAGATCCCCATATTGCGTTCTTAGCGTTAAAATCACCACCTGCTAAGAATCGATTTCCTAACGATTTTAAATAGTCTAGGTTTCTACTTTAGTGTTATTATATTTAGGTGGGAAGTAAGCGGCTGATAGGGTGGTTTGGCCAATTGCATCTGTAATGGCAATAGAGGTCGCTTGGATGTGGTCAGTTTTAAAACCGTCAAGTTCCATGCATTTCATTTCATTTTTTACAATTATAGCGGTTCCTCCGTGGGCTCTGTTGTCAGGGTGATTTGTATAAAAAACTTTATAATTTGGTATTTTAATGTAGGTTTTTTCTGTGGCGTGCGTCTCTGATATCAGCATGATGTCAATTGCTTTGTCAATGAGAAAGGATTTTAATTCTAATAAATGGCGTGTTAATGAATAATGTGACAATGGATAGAACCTGTTGCATTAAATTTTGTACCATTCGTTCCATTATTTGCTGTAGAAGTAGCATTGATTTTTCTTGCTGTTGGAGAAGTTGAACAAAACGGTCTTCGCTGCTGTTTTGATATTCGTTTTGTTTTTGATTTTGTTGCAGACTTGTTTCATTAGGACGTTGATTATTAGAGACTGCCTGCGCGTAAGACATATTGGAGGTTATAAACGCTGTACCACTTGCACGGCCGGGTTGAGAAAAATTTTGAGACTGTCGATCATTTATTGCCAATTGCCTTCTTGGTTCATCCCGTCGTTTCACAAATGCCTGATACACGGTACATCCTTTATAATTGGCAGTGTGTGAATCACCACCAGTTAATACACACAGCGGGTTCATTATTAATTTTTGTGCAATCGGTGGAAGCATGACCTCCCCCGCATTTTACACAGCGAAAACTCTTTCTGCAATAGCGCTGAGTATGTCCGAATTTTTGGCACCGATAACATTGGACCATTCCACCTTTACTACAGTACTGCATAGTCGGGATAACTCTTTGGCAGTTTTATTATTGGCTGCAGGTTCGAAATCCACGAAGAAAAGTGGTAGTGGCTCTTTAGTGATTTTTGATTTGGCGTTTGTAATATTTCTCACTACATGACCATTTGCTAAAAGTTAATTTTAAATGAATTCATGAGATGTTGAAAAAGGCAAGTTCTTAATTACAATTCTAAATGCATGTTCCTGTTTAGGTTGCCAATGGTGAAACTCAACACCCCTATCTTCCAGATGTTTTACCAGTTTTCGATAGTTGTCAATAGACTTAGCTCTAATCGTAACTTTATTGTTAAACCCTGTCTTATAAGTAAAGTCATTATGATCGAAACTGGAGCATCACTTGTTGTTGCTGTTGTTACCCGAGGTATTTTTCTGTTTGGCAGTGGCGAATCTTTTTTGCGTTTACCTGACAGCGTTAGAGAACTTACGGATTGCCAAGGTACACGTGCTGGTTGATTTCGGCCCAATTTATTTATTTCACTTATATCGCGTACGCTAGGAAATATTATCGGTGGTGGTTTCTGTACATTAACATCATCGTCGTCAGAAGGGGTCTCTGGCATATTTTCCAAACTTGTCCGTCTACGGTCGGCAATCGTTGAGAAGTTGTTTGACATTTTTATGTTTACTCTTGTTGACTTCGGTTACGATTACGTGTGTGGATATGCATGAGATTATGCCTATCCCTCTCACCTTTCCTCTACCATGCTTTGCCTGTGATGAAATATCTAAGGCAACAACATAAGGCAAACGCAACAACA
Source organism: Leucophenga maculata (assembly GCA_035044805.1). NCBI lineage: Eukaryota > Metazoa > Arthropoda > Insecta > Diptera > Drosophilidae > Leucophenga > Leucophenga maculata. Next base: position 26,498 of record JAWNNP010002037.1, read on the forward strand.
ACAAAAAAGACCTTTTTCCCGAACAGTTTGCTCGATTGGGTCAGTAGCTGAGCGACGAATGAGTCTGATCGTTTTGAGCGGTCGGCAAAAGAGCGATCATGTGTTTCGCTCAACCCGATTATATCTTTTAAACTATGAAACTTTATTCTCTTTTCTTAACTTGATTACTTTATCCGATCCCATTACACCAAATTTCATCCATGTACTTCAAATGGATGCAAAAGTATGTTGAATTTTGTTTATTGCTTGTATGGGGGGTAGGGCACAGCCCCCTTCGATTTTGAACAAACTTAACACGATTCCTTTTCCCAGTCCCATTAACATGTGTAATATATTTCGTCCCCGTACCTCACCGCTTGTATGGGTGGTGGGGCACCGATTTTGACCAAACATAACATGATTACTTATCTCGATCCCATTAACATGTGTAATAAATTTCGTCCCCGTACCTCAAATGGATGCAAAGATATGTTGAATTTTGTTTATCGCTTGTATGGGGGTGGGGCACTGCCCCCTCAGATTTTGACCAAACATAATACGATTTCTTTTCTCGATCCTATTAACATGTGTAATAAATTTCGTCACCGTACCTCAGATAGATGCAAAGATATGTTGAATTTTGTTTACCGCTTGTATGGGGGGTGGGGCATAGCCCCCTCCGATTTTGACCAAACATAACACGATTACTTTTCTCGATCCTATTAACATGTGTAATAAATTTCGTCACCGTACCTCAGATGGATGCAAAGATATGTTGAATTTTGTTTATCTCTTGTATGGGGGGTGGGGCATAGCCCCCTCCGATTTTGACGATTTGAAATATAGCCTACAGCATTCCTCGATAAATGTACTATCCAACACTGAAAGAATTTTTCAAATCGGACGAGCGGTTTCTGAGATTAGCGCGTTCAAGCAAACAAACAAACTCTTCAGCTTTATATATTAGTATAGATATATATATATATATATATATAGCAGCAACCGAATTTTTCGATTCGTTGGTGTCCTATAAATATATAGATATATATATATGTTTATATATATATATATATACATATACATATATATGCATATATATATATATATATATATATATATATATATATTTATATTTTTTTTGTAATGTATTCAATATATTTATTTTCACTTCCTTCCTTTTTTCGTCCAACTTATAATGTAGGGACAAATTTTCAATATGAGCATTTTTTGGCTGCGGTTGACATTTCTGTGGAAATGTCCATATATATATATATATATATATATATATATATATATATATATATATATATATGTTCGCTTTGCCGCTCGTAGGCTTTGGAACACCCAATAAATAAAATTGTAGTTGCTGGCGCAGACAGGTGGGGGTGGGTCGTCAGTGCCTGTAAAGCACTCTCACGAAGCAAAATAAATAAAACACGCGTA
>JAWNNP010002039.1:0-27855 GCA_035044805.1 Leucophenga maculata
CTTCTTACTTCCTCAGGAAAAACTTTTTAATTAAATTCCACTTTTGTGCATTTTGTCCTGCGGCGAAGTCGTTTCAGGCTATTTTTTATGCGTAAATTTATTGATCGGCTGCTAGAGTAAAGTTTATCTTATTCTAGCGTAACACTGAAGCGCTTATAAACTGAAGCACTTAAACTTTTTGTTTTGAAAGTATCAATTAGCTAGAAGAGATATAAACTAGAAGAGATATAAGAATCACAGTCGAGGTATCATGTTTCGAAAATTGTATGTGCAGGATATAATACAGCATCTACAATACTGAGGATGACTTTTACATTAAAACTGGGTTTGTAAGCAATTTATAAAAAAAAAAACTAAATGATGCTACCTCAACTTGCCGATTACTATGAACCAAACATTAACAGGAAATTGATTTGAATCCATGAAGCATTTATTACATTAAGAAAACCAAAATAAAGTTTGGTTACTTAAAAGCTTCTTGGTTATATTCCTATATATTATATGTATATACCGTATTTCAATTGAGAAATTTGACTTGCAGATGTATGCCCGATAATAATAAAGTTTTATGTTGAAGTAGATCCACGGAAATTTAAAGATTTTTAACTGCTTCGAAAATGAAAATTCAAAAATATTTTCGCAAGCGTTAGGGAAATTTGTATTTCTTGCTTAGCTTATATTGTTTCACTTCGCTGGGATGCCCACTTAATACTTTTTTGGAGATTTTTAAGGTATTATAAAAACAGCTGAATCATGTACGTGCGAATGGACGTGCGAATATATTGTGGTTCCGCCGCACGTTCCAACATGCAACGAAAGCTAAACGTCGGCAAGCTGCAATCAGAACAGACCACCGCAGCCTTTTCAAACACACACTCCCGTATGCCCCGGGAAACTTCACCGTCTACTCAAGATGTATGTGAGCAGTGGAAACATATCACCCGATCCATGGATAAGGCTGCCAAAGAGGTCAGTGGTAATACAAAACCTGTGACTCGAAAATATTATAAAAAGGTCAAGCGTTTGACCGAAGGTTTTACACCCGGAGTAAAATTCTGAGCTCAGAAAGTGATGAAGCGCACAATACCGCCGATAGTGAGATGAAATAAAAAGCTGTCAGGCTCTGAAGAGCTGCCAGCTGAGTATTTCAAGACAGGCGGATTATGCAAGATATGGTCCGATGAACGCATACCTAATGACTGGAATCTCAGTGTTCTCTGTCCAATATTTAAGAAAGGAGACCCCGCTGTTTTCGCCAACTGACTGCAGAATAAATCTTCTTTGCTATCGGATATAAGATTCTGTCGCACGTATAGTGTAATAGGCTGAAGCCATATACATAACTCACTGGTTGGACTATATCAGTGTGGCTTTAGATCAAAAAGGTCGACCAGTTACCAAATATTCACATTACGCCAAATCTTGGAAAAGACCCGTAAATTTAAAAAAGACACACACTGCCTATTCCTGCATAGATTGTCCAAGAGAGGTTTCTGGTAGGGCGATGCTCAGTCGTGCGATTATTTCAATTTTCTGATGGATTACATCCTACGCTAGTTTCCGTACACACAGAATATGTCGGGATCGATCCTCTAAAAGGAAGTGAACTCTAAAAGGAAGTGAATCGATGACTTCGATATCATCGGCACGCAGAAACGGCGAGCCATCAAAACGTTCTCGTAGATTGAAAAACAGTCTCGGCTCATGGGTCTAGCGGTGAATGAGGACAAGACGAAGTACTTGGTGACTCCCGTCATCGCGTCTTGGACGGACAGTGGCGATGGATAATTTCAATATGGTAGAAAACTTCGTCTATCTTGGATCCGAAATAACCAGCAACAACCACGTCAGCCTGGACATCTGGCGAAGAATCATGCTTGCAGACAGATGCTTTTTTGGGCTAAGCAAGCAAATGAGAAGTAGAGCCCTCTCTCGAAAGACAAAAATCAAGATCTTTAAGACGCTGATACTCCCGGTCCAATTGTATGGGGCAGAGGCATGGACCATGAATGAGTCGGATGAGACAGCGTTGGAAGTCTTCGAGAGGAAGATTCATCGCAGGATTCTTACTCCTAATAGAGTCGGCGACGAGTTTAGGTCCCATATGTACCGTGAGCTGTTCGAGCTATTCGATGAGGTTTACATAGTCCAGCGCATAAAATTCCGGCTGCATAGTCCAGCGGCTGCACTGGGCTGGTCACCTCATTCAAATGGATGAAAGCGCTGCAGCACGCATTGTTTCCATGGGAGCACAAACTTGATTGGAGGACAACGAAAAGAGGTGCGCCTTTTTTGAATTGTGGCTATGAGGGCAGTTTAAAATGACGTCTTTTGGATCTACATACACCTTCTTTTGCATGAGAGAAAGATGTGACCTATGCAACAGAGGTAAAAGAAGACAATTTTATGCCAACATACGAATTGTAAGCAAGCATCATTTGTTCAGATATATTTCTATGGTGATAAAATTGGTGAAAACGAAAGTTGTTATGTTATCTGTCCTAGATAAAGTCACAGTGGATTTGTCAACTTTAGAATTTAATAAATCAACTCAATGAAATATTGTTCCTGTGGCTTGTGCGTGTAACAGGAACCATCATTACCACCATTATCTGTGATCGCAGAGGTCGTTTATTTTACGATCACCGCAAATAACACAGGCCTGCAAGGGTCAGTTACAAGAACAGTTGGGATTGATTATTGTAGTTTTTTTTTTCGCTAAACACGTGGATTCTTGTGGATTTTTTGAACACGAATAAACTGTCCATCACGTCAGGATTTTAAATAATTCCTAGTCAAATACCCCAAAAATTAAATTTTTTCTTTAAATTTTTGCGAGACCAACATTTTTTTTGCAAATGGTTACATTTTTGAAAAATTAAATAGTGCTGAATTAATTTATTCCGATATAGAATCATTTCTATTCAAAATTATCAAAATAAAATAAATAAAAAAAACATGATCCATATGGATGTATCTATCAATAATAGCTCGGTCAGTATGCTGGATGCACAAAAAAATTGGCAATAAATTTTTGAAGGCAGCTCAAACAGGAGAAGATGGATACAAAAAGTATCTTTGACGATCTTCGGAAGATGGTGGATTAAAAACAATGAATTATGGATCGGCTAAAGATAATCAGTGGATGGTACAACGTCTTCAGCGAAATCAGTAAAACATATTTGTATGTTAATAGGGAATATAAACAAAGAGATCCGAAGCAGGACTGTGCATTATCACATCTGGAACAGTTTGGGACATACTTCGTTTCCTGCTGTTATGAAACTTTATTATATTATAAAAAAAGTGGGGAAGAGTGTGCCGAGTTATAAGGGAAAAAAAAGATCATGTTTTAGGTCGAATGTATAATGTTTATTCCGGCAATGGTAAGTGCTTTTAGCTACACCTGGTTTTGCATGAGAGAAAAATGGGACCAATCCAATATTTCAAGAGCCTTGTGGAGCAATATGATTTCTGGAAGTCTATTCCTATTGGGATCGAACTTTGGACACATTTCAATTTCTGATTGTTTACTGCTATTTTGGTTTTCTGCCAAGTTGGATCCGATGACGTTGTGGAAGAGATACTTATTTTGCGCAAGATATTCGAAGATAAATGGACAGAAAAACTACCTCGTGTTCTTAACCTGTTAGCACGCTATTAACATCGCCTAAATTTATGTAATAGCACCAGACTTTAAGTGACAAGCCTACACAAAAATTTTATTGAAGCTTCGACTTTAAAAGAAAATAAGATTAAGTAGAATTCATCCCAAGAATTTCTCTTATTTTATCAGATTATAATTTTGAATTAATTTGTCTTCTATGTGAAGTTAAAGTTTGTTATGAGATGAATACAATAAGGGTGCAGAGTTTGAGAATAGGTGGTGAAGATCACTGAGAAGAGAGTGTTTTTCAAAAAGTCAATTTTATGTGGCATGCTCCAGAGTCTGTTCACCGGAAAACTTGATTATTCTTACACATTGACACTTAAGAAAACAGGAAAAGAAATGAAGTCTTAAGATGAAGTTAGATTTTTGGGTATTTTTCACTGTTGAGCCTTAAAAATGTGTGTAACTCATAAAAACTTTTTTATAACAAACAACCTTGACTTGAAATACAAGTTGATATCTTGAATGGAATGGAAAGTTTAACATTTGACATTTACATATGTCCCTTAATGCCATACTAATAATTTGGCATCACTATTCTAAGACAGTGATTTTCGCACACATCAAAACCCACAGAATTACGTGTCACACGATATTTGCAACATTAGAAATGCTCTACAATTTTACCACATGCAGAAAACATAGCCTGCGGATGATGTGACGTGCCAAATTTTGATTGCGGTCGAGCACATGCAACCAGTATCAGCATTATTCAAATGCTACTCTTAGCCATGCTGCTGCAATGCAGCAATTTAATTTCAAATGGAATATTAGAACCAAACCAAACCAAACCGAACCGAACTGAACTGCACCGAAATCAACTCACAAGCAACGTATCAAAGCATTGAAACCGAATTTGATGCCACTAATGAAGCGCATTTGAAACGAAATCCATTGATTCAGACATTTTTGGCAGGACATTATTTGACACTATTATGTTTAATGTGGCTGAATGGAAACACTGTGACGCGACGTTCAAGGCAAAGCCAATAACAAGCATTAAATGACATAGAAAGCCAAGCAGACGCAGAGTTCAGAGTTCAACATCAGACCCCGAGCCAGAGTCAGCGTCAGCGTCATGCAAAAGCGAATTAGAGCAAGCCACAAAGCGACTCATGCATATATAATCGTTTGAATATTTTCAGCTCAAAGCCAGAATAAATTTCAGTTTATTAGACAGCGATTATGCGCCAAAAGCTGTGGCACGGCGTTGCATAGATACTCGCATTCGCATTCGCACTCGTTAAGCGTACGCTAAAATTTTCAAGAAAAATGAATATGAAAATGGAAAATGAAAGCGATTGCTGCATGACAGTTAAAAGCCAGTGCCGTCGCTGACGTTCTGTAGCAGCTGCAAATTATGCGCAATTTTTGCCGCATGAAGTTATGAATGAATTTTCATTCATAGAAACGACACAGAAAAGACCAGTTTGCATGTATAAACAAATTTATAGACCCGCCGCAAGTTGAATATCCGACCGTGTGCGCCTTTTGGCTGACGTCTGCTGACATTTGGCAGATTTTGCGATGACAGACACGTTTTGAGCATAGAATATCACCACATATTGTAGCGTTTGAGCGTAGGTGAAACAAAATTATTAGAATATGACGTTTAAATTGATTTTTTTGCTGCTTGAGTGCGCCTCGTGTTTATGATCGAAGCGAAGCAAAACGAAGCATTCGACATATGTGTTTTCTTTTAAAAACAATTTCCATAGCACTGTGCTGCCCTGCCATTTAGTTTTGGCATACATATTCCATTTTGGATTTCCATGTCTGACATGAAACGAATTCTAATTTGTTAGACTATCTTCACATCACTCACCTGCTGTCGAAGGCATCGATTTCGCATGAATTATTTGAAAAGAAAAAAAGAAATACGCAAGAAATAAGTATTGTGTAATAAAAAAAAATATATTTTATAAGGCATAAGTTAAACGCGTAGCATAATGGCATGTTCTATACGCTACATATGCAAAATATATGTAGTACCTTTATTCAAATACATAAATTACAACATGTATTGCTATTTAGTGACCCAAAATTTGTTAGGTATGAATTGTAGCAGGCTATTAGGTCATATACATGATAAGCATGCATGTACATATTTATCATTGTTGAGGGAGAAGATTTTTTGCAACAATTTGGAACATTAACTGTGAAGAGCAACGGATACATGTGTTTCGATTTCCGCTATGGAATCTCATCAGTCCTCTTGGCTGTTTCATATGCAAATGCTTGCTTATAAACATAAAAAAAAGGCCTGAAAAGTCCACTTTGAATCATATACATTGCATGGTAATTTAATGGAGATAAATAACTTTGAGTGGAGCTGTCTCCAATGTATAAAAGTAGGCAGGTATCGACAGCTGTGTTAACCTTTTTAACCGACTTCAAAAGGGGGTGGTTCTCTGTTCGTCTCTAAGTAATATGTTGGAACAAAAAGATTTAGTTCACATAAGCGCCCTTTTGATCAATTACTTGTTGTCAACGAGTTTCCAACTTCATTATGCCTCCTCATAGAATCTTGCTTCCCTTCTGGGCAAAAAAGTAAGACTGTCAATTTTCGCAAGCCTCTATTGAGGCCAATTCGTCGCCGGCTAAATCGTTCGACATTGATAGGAAGAGATGGTAATCCGAACTCCCGGAGCATCTGGCGAAGTGTGTGGTCTGGCGTTGCTCTGATAGAACACAATTCCTCTCCTTTTGGTTAAAGATGGCCGCTTCTGGGCGATTGCTATCTTCAAGCGGTCCATTTGTTCACATTAGTGGACCGAATTGAGCGTTTGGCCGTAAGGGGGCTAGCTCATAGCAGATGATTCCCTGCCAATCCCACCAAAAAAACAGCAAAACCTTCCTGACCGTCAATCCGGGCTTGGCAACCATTTGAGCCGCTTCGCCACCCTTCTCCCACGACCAATTCTGCTTCACTTTGTCCTAAGTGTCCAATTTTTATTGCCAGTCACTAATCGCTTCAGAACCGGATTGATTTTGTTTCGATTCAACAGCAATTCGCAGATGAATATTCGGTCCATGAGGTTTCTTGGAGTCATATCGCGTGGCACCCAAATAGCGAATTTTTTTGTGTAGTCAAGTTTCGTCAAATGCCTTTGAACGGTCATATGACTGATATTCAGCTCACGGGCGATGGTGCGGCCACTACTACAGCGGTCTATCTCGATCACTTCCTTGATTTAATCGACTTCTTCGACAACAGATCTCCCGGAGCGTGGTACATCCTCCACACTTGAACTGCCGCTTGTGATGGGTTTTTGAATTCAGGTAGTAAAAATGTAGAATATGGGGAATTTCTTTCTTCGAGACCTCTATGTTCGACGCGCTGTAGCTCACAACTGAATTGTCCAAGCGCAATGCTGTCAACGAGCGTAGTACTAGGCACTCACACCTTTCAAACGCCGTAAACTATGCCCCCATACGACAAATACTTATCGAGATATGCCTAATTGAACAAAAAAGCGCGAAATAACAAGCCAGGATCTGATACATGGATCTCATCGAAATTGAGAAGGGAAGCCCCACCAATATACATTCGATTAAAAAATTCCTCATATCTTTCCATCCATTTGAGTTACAGTGATAAAATTTGGAATATATTTTAATGGGATAAGTTTGGTTAAAATTTAATGGCGCGATGCCCAACCCCCTTATATGAGAAGGACATACATACTTTCCTGTACGGAGATCTTAAACGTCATAAACCGTCTCAAAAAGAACAAAGTCTGGATAAGACAAGATATAATATACACCACCCTAAGAGCTCTACCCATAAATGCTCTCCTCTTTTTGATAACAGTGTTCCTACAGCCCGGAAAGTAGTTCTGAATTATACCGACCGTTGCTTCCTCCGTTGCTTTTGAAATTTCGTACAGCACATGGTCCAGTCAAACAACTTCCAAAGTCGCAAAAAACAAGTAAGAAAATTTCAGTCGGGCGTAACCGACTGTAAGAGGCCCTGTACCAGTTCAATTCGCCTAACAAACACATTAAATGTTTCCCGAGCTTATGACCAAACACATGACCACTTCTTACTGCGCGAATATGAATGAAAAGAAAAGGGGGGTCGTTCAAATTCAATTGCTTATAAAATCGTCATTTATTATCCGATTTTGATGAACTTTTTGGATTTTGGCTTAGAGAGGCGATAACTTTATATTGGTGCACTTAATTTTTTTTTGTGCCGAAGAAATTTTTAGCCTTGTGAGTGATTTTATGGTAAAGGGGGGAGGGGCAAAATTTTAAAATAAACTTGTGAAATTCCGGAGCAGTCCTAGTCGCAAAAAAACTCGAAGTCTCTATCTATTACCGTCCCCGAGATCCTTTCGTTCATACAGACGGACGGACGGACAGACGGACATGTCTATATCGACTCCTCTATCACTCCTGACCATAATGGTGGTAACTTTGGGGGGGTCTCCGACCATTATTTCTACCTGTTACATATATTTGCACAAACCCAATAGGCTCTTGTACCTTCGGTACAGGGCTTAAAAATATTTGATAAAGTAAGGCACAGCGGGTGCTCTCAAAAATGAAGGACAACCTCGCTGCTCCATTTTTCTTGAAGATGCCAGTTTTTCGTATTAATACGCGCAAGTATATCCCTATATTATCCGGTAACGTTTGGGACCCTCAAAGCATCGTCCAAAGCCCGTTTCTCTTCTATCTCTTCACTTTCAAAAATGATGATTGCTGCATGTGCTAATGATGTGTGCATTCTGAAATTCCCAAGTGAAATTCTGTTTCTTCTGTCTCTTCCTAATAAAGTGCTGGGCAAGGTGACAAATGAGCTAATGTATGGAATTCAATGGAACCCAATAAGGCCAATTATGTGGGTCTTATTATTGATAATTGTCTATCCTTTAAAGACGATATCATGGATGAACAAACGCCAATGGCTTCTTCTAACAATAGGCTCTCCCTGGGAACAAGAGCACCATTTATATGCAGATTATAGCACCAATTTGAAAATATGGCATTCAGATATGGGGTCTTGCAGCCAAAACCAACTAAAATATAATTCAGACGCTGCGCAAGATTACTGGTTGTCCTTGGTATGTTAAATACTCAACATTGGATATTATGAATGTTTGCTGAACCAACGAAGCCGCCTTTTCAGACTCCTGGCGAACGCAACTCCTATTAATCGACAAAAATGGAAAGAAAAACCTTATCTGGCTCTCAGGAAGAATTTTGCACATATATTCCAGTCCTCGAACTGAAGACTATTATATATGCCGCTCCATGGAGGATGAGTGTGCAACTATATGCAACGCTCTGCTGAGCAGCCTCGTACCGCACAAGCACAACCCGAAGAAAATACAGAGTTGGGTCATGCGTCAAATGACTGACTCCATACTCTTATGTGTGCTTGAGACGTAGGCTAAATAAAAATACAAACATAACAGATTGGTACACCGTAAAGAAGGCAAAAAGGTTATAAATCTATCACACTAAGAAGCTCTCGCCAAGATGCTTGTAGCACTACCCAGATGAAGGCCTTTTCAAAAACTAAAAATAAATAAAATGAGCGTCGTTAAACTGGACTCACTTCAGCCTAAAATAAATATAACTGTCGGCCATTCAACTAAAGTTGTAACACTCCGATACAGGTGGCGCATGCCTCCCTCTGAATGTTGCATGCATTTCCACTAAAACATTGCTTCTGTGGGCAGGGTATACAGTGAGTATAATAACTGAGATTAATCACAGCTCTTTGAAATATCAAAAGAGATGTTTACTTTGGCACCAATATGGAGCAACGAAGTGTTAAGAAATTACAACCAAGAAATTATCACTGTGATATTATTAATAGCTCTTCTACATGACGAAGGAGATTTGGTAATATAATTGTGATTATCAATTCCAAATTAATCAACGAAGCAAGGCAAAGACAGTGCTTGAGAGATAAGGTCTGTGATTAAATCAATGTTTTTCGTATTTGCAAACTCAGTGAATTATTGTTTTTAAATCACAGCTCTTAGGTCCTTTTTTTAACTAGAGGGCTCAAATAGAAAAAAAAAATGCCGTGCATAAGAAGCGCTTTTGAGGTCATAGCTTACTACTCACAGTCGAATCCAAAAATATAGCAAACGCTCGCATGTCAGTCAAATTTAGATCAATGTGCAACTATTGTGAAAGTAAATATGCGAAGATAGACTGTGTGACACATAAGTTTCTTTGGCTCTCATCAATTTGACATGTCGCAGCTGACGATTGCCACACTTGAAGTGCGAGGTCGACACTTAAGGTCAAAATATCATGGGGTGACATTTTCATGCAGCGGACTAACCTTGTCTCTCTTTTAGCATTGTATCTTCCTTTGTTCGTTTCTCGCGTGGAATGCCGCTGTTGGCCGATTGTCATTTCATGCGGCTGTCTGCTTGTCTATCCGCCCGTCTGTCCGTCAATCAAACGCCTAGCGAAAACAATATAGTACGTTGATATTTTTCCGCTTCTGCCTTAATTTCCCGTGCAAAATGGCATGCAGACGGAAATGGGAAAACTTTCTCTTTTGGTTTCGTTGCATGATATTCCGCTGTGTATTGTTTTCCTTTTTGTACATTTTCTTCATGTTTTCTTTCACAATTCCTGCGTCACACAAGAATTTTTTAATAACTCAAAGCTATGTAATTAAGGATGCTGTTCTCAATGTCAGCGTTCATGGCCATACTTGTCCACTCATTGTCCTGTTTGCTCAACAGCAGCAACAGCAGTCATTAATATTTTTGTCATATTTAAGATGATCGAGTGCGCGGAAACCGTGTCGTGGCAAACTCTTTTAGCTTGGAAAATTGTCAACAATTCAATTAAAGTTTAATTTTAAAGCAGGTATTCCAATTATATAATAATTATGGACACTATCCACTACTCCACTTGGCAAACTCTATTAAGCGCCAGTTTACACTGCCGGAGTGTGAGAGTTCGCTGCATTGCATTTCTTTATAAATAGTTTTTCAACACTTTTCTTCATTTGCCTTTTTAATTGGGTTTTCTTTAGCACGCAAACGCAATTTTTACCCCTAAAGCAATTTACCATAAAAATGTAAACGACGGCACACTGACTGACAGATGGACGTACGGATGGACAGACTGTTGTGGCTGCGTTCTGTTGGTTTATGCTGCTAGGTAGTTGAGGGCTGCAGACTTGGGAAAGAGCAATGTTGTACCGGAAAAACACAGAAGTCCAAGTGGCCTGAGTAGTTGTTGCACTTAGTTATTGTATGTGTGTGTGTGTGTGTACTTGTACAGCTGGTGCTACGCAAAGGACTCACACAATGTACATAGACACATACATAGACGTTGTATATAAACACACAAACACACACAGTTACCTGCACATAACACCTGTTGCTCGTTTTTAATTTTTTCTTTTTCATTTTCTTTCTGCTGCTCTTCATACATTTATTTTCGCATGCCACGCTTTTTTATCGCTTTTGCAGGGAAATGCCCTTGAGTGGCTTTTCTTATTTGGTTAAGAATGAATGGAAAAAAATGTACGCTTTTTCCATGAATTTTATAAAGTGTAAATTATGAAAATATTTTGCAGTTTCGTTTATTTACTCAGCTAGATAAATGCTGCATATTTGTTTTAATTTAATGCAGGAAGACAACAAACAAGGTTTATGTCCTTAGAGATTGCCCTCTAACACATTCATTTTATATGCATGAAGTTTTGTCTTTAAAATTAAAATGCAGAAGAATCTTTAAAAACATTTTTTATAACCCTTTTAGCTGAGTCGGTTAAGCAATGTCCGTTTGTCAGTGGCGTAGATTGCTTTTTTAGCTTGGCGGTCCAAGATTATATAAAAAAAACCGGAGTTTATTTATACAAAACTCAGAAGGATGTATTCCATCAGAAGATTAAAAAACTCTGCCTAAAAACTTTCTTTTTATCAAAGGGGTCGGAGAGGTTTTTCCCTACCCTTTGTGTGTTAGATAGCGTCGTCATGCAAAGACGGACAATCAGGGCGTCGAAAAACTTCGACCGCATCGGCGTGTCGAAAGCGGCTTCTTAATCGACAAATAGGTGGTGAGTGTCTTTGTTGTTCTTACGGGTCTTCTCCAAAATTTGGCGTAATGTGAATTTTTGGTCACTGGTCGACCTATGTGGCCTGTAGCCACACTGATATCGTCCTATCAGTGAATCCGTATATGGCTTCAGCCTATTACACAATACACGCGACCGAATCTTATATCCAATGAAAAGAAGACTTATTGCGCGGTAGTTGGCGCAAACAGCGGGGTCTCCTTTCTTAAAGATAGGACAGAGAACACAGAGATTCCAGTCATTGGGTATGCGTTCTAGGACCATATTTTGCATGAAAGTTGGTGCATACTCCTAACCAACTCTTCGCGACCGGTCTTAAATAGCTCAGGTGGCAGCCCATTAGAGCCTGCCGATTGGTTATTTTTTAGCTTTTTAATAACTGAATCGACCTCGTTATAGTCCGCTGGCTCTACAATAATAGTGCTAGCATTAGATAGTGGTTCCGGTGTCATTTCTCTTTCAGCGGAATTAATTGCTTCATCGCCTCCGAGTATGTTTGAAAAATTACTCCTCCATAATCTCTGTGAATCGTGTTCATCCGTTACCAGATTACCATTTTCATCCGTAAAGAAAGTTAATCCGGGCTAAAAACCTTAACCTTTTAATATAATTTTCGAGCTTCATTTCTGTCACTTAACATAACAACATCCACAAACTACCGCCTTTCTTTATTGAATTACATTTAATCAAATAATATCAAGCATATTAAGGACCCAACGATATTCTAAAAATGTCTTCTGAATGAAATAAAAATATGATCTGGCATAGACATGTCTTATTTATTTGTATACTCTATGCATTTCTTACAAAAGTAGGATATCGAAAAATTTGCTTCTAATAAAAATGAAATATTAAGAAATATGAAATAAATTTTCCAATGATATAAATGGACATGGTTCCATGAGATTGACCTTGTAAGTTGAGATGATTCAAATTTATATAGTCTTCAGAGTCAACTACTACTGAGCGTTTGCAGATCTCTTAAGTTATAACTATGGAACACGTCTCATCTGGGTACAGGAGCAACACATCATTGGATGAAATTTCCTAGCAGAAATTTCTGCACTTTGCCAAAAAGAAATTTAGTTATAGTCTAATAGATCTTATAGGTCACTGCACATTATACACCCCATTGAGCTTAAAATCAACTTGAATGACTTTTGTATGAGTTGTTTATTAATCTCGCAGAGATATCTACTTAGGATGTCAGATATTTGGTGAGTCTACTTTAAGTAAATAAAGTGTTTATAAGTGGTACAAACTTTTCACAGAAGGCCTAGAAGATGTTAATGATGATGTCCGTCCTGAACGCGCCAACATATCAACAACCTTTAAAAATCTTGAAGCAGTGAAGAATCGTTGGATGTCGACATTTCGGTTTGCTCATGCCATGTATTTCTTTCAGATGTTTTGTGCATGCTACATGTCAACGAAGAGTGTTAGGATCTGCTACATTTTGTCAGGAACTGTTGAATGACGTTAAGGGGGTGATAACTGCTGACGAAACATGGGTATATCATTATGACATCGTAAACATAGTCCGGTCATCCCAATAGAAGCGGATGAAAAAAATGCGCACTCAATTTAATCAAATGTGTTCATTTTCTTTTCTTTTATTGCAATGGCCAGTAGATCGAGCGGTCCATAAGATATGTTGCCTTGAAGCTGTGCCCCGTTTGGGTGAAGCTATAGGAAGAAAACGCCCGGATTTGGATTTTTTCCTGTTCTCAAAAATGAAAATGCTCATAAAAGGAAGGCCTTTTATTACGATTGATTATTAGAAGTGCTTCAGTCATTGGTAAAAATACTGGCACATACTATATGCATTAAGTATATCTGACGGGACTACTTTGAAGGTGTTAAAATATATATTGATGAACATTTACAAATTTGCTTTTATTTTCGGGAATTGAGCTGAGAACATAAGGTATTACTATACAAAGTAATTTTGAAACCAGTGAGGACCTCTGGCATTCAGCTAGCAAATCAAATATTGAAATTTTGCAGCGATATCAATCCAAAGCTCTAAGATATATTGCTAATGCTCCATTCTATCTTATGATTTCAATGTTCCAAAAGTTATGGATGAATAACTTGTTTAATCAGATTATGCTTAGATAGTTTAAACCAACATCCAAATCATCTTGCTATTCATTTATTAGACATCAATGAAGCAGTTCGAGGTCTTAAGAAATACCATGATTAAGATTTTCTGTTTTTAATAATTCTTGTAGTTTCTTTGATACGTTACAAGCTTACCGAAAAAATGATAATACCGTTGTTGTGATATGTTTTCAGGGTGTACCTATGACAATGGTTTCTTTTTAAATTCTTCCATCCATCTAATACTTATATGTATTGCAAATAACTGGGGTATCCATATTGACGTGGTATTTAACCTTATTGTATCAAATTTAAATTTAAATTTAATTTAATTTAATTGCTGCCAATATGCAATAAAATATTACAAGATCGTGACTTATTGTTCGGAGGAGCATATCTTATATACTTTTATCGACTTCTTTTTGAGAATTTTGTATCAAAAACTTTTTAATTACAGGTAATATTTTTTTGAAACTTGTGATATATATGTAGCTCTTATATCTTTATAATTCACTATTAGCTTTTTTTTTCTTCAGTTTTTATTTAACAATCTTTTATTCGCTCATTTATAAGGTCATTCAAAGCCGTCCGCTTAAGGCCTCAGCCACGATAAGCGACTGAGTTTCATTGAGCGACATCGCTCGAGCAGATTAAATATCAAAATGCCTTTATCTAATGATTCTGTGCGATAACCGTATTAGCTGTTACAGGCAAGTAATATTATTAGAAAAACAAGGGTTTGGTGTATACACTGTACACTACAAGGTGGCTAATGCGTAGTAAAATAATACAAAGGGACGCCACTTAATGCATGTGCCCTGAAAATAGTTGCACTTTGTTCTATATTAGCAACGGATAGTTGCACAGTATGTGATTTCAAAATGATGAAATTTCACTAAGTTGCTTATGATTTGAGAGTGGCACAACTTTTTACTACACTAAGGGCTGAGGTTCCTGTTACCGATGAGAGCGTTAGCTTGCGAAAGAGGTGAGAAAGAAAGGCACATAGAAAAAAAGTAAGTTTTCTGTGCCATTCTTATTTTTATATTGTGCTACAGTAGAACCATTTGACTTGGTACTGAATAAAATTAAAAAAAATTATGTTATTGAAGAATTCCGTTCTTTGATTTTGCCTTTTTTATGAGTGCGAAAAAAAAGAGATTGATTTGTTTATTTTATATGTAGCAAACATTTGTTAGATCGCGCATGCTAGCATCAAATACAATCGTTCACCTCCAGCATGAACAACGTTTTGAAATTGGTTCTCTAAATGCGGAGAGATTTAAGCTGATCTAAGCTGATTAAGTGAATTTGAGAGAGACTTAGCGAGGTAGATAGTTGCTTCACGATTTTATTTAATAGTATCCTTCTCGATTTATAAAGCAATGTAAGCTACGAAATATTTGCAACCTAAATGTTAATTTAACCGAACGATCTTGTCAACAAAATATCACTAAATTGGAGCAAAGCGGTTCGGTTTGGGATCGAGTAATTGATAATGTTTCTGCTGTTGTTGAAAATGTGGCCGAGGAACCAATTAGTGCGATATCGGATTCCACACTAGGAGCTAGCTTCTCTTTGAACTAAATTTTCAAACATTTTGGGAAAAGCTGTGGCCATGCAACCATATTGACTATATTGAAGGCCCAAGACCAACAAGCTTGTCATACATTCTCTAATTGGGCGCTGGAGCAATTAAAATTGATTAAATTTTTGGCGAAAAAATCTTTTGTGAGGAATCCTACTATTTTTTGTTGAATGGCATTGTGAACGAACCCAATTGTCGCATCCAGAGTCTCCATTGCATCCAAAGAAACTTCTTTGCTGTAGATTTTGCTCAAGCAGCATCATTGTACACATATTTCAAGCAACGAAACAGAGAGTGAGTTTCAATAAAGAATTGAATCAGATGCAAAAAAATTTAAAAAAAAATCGTCTTCTCTGATATAATTTTCAAAACATTGATATTGGTTGTACTCCAATCGGCAATAAGGCTTTTTGGCATATCTCACACATACTTTATTATTCAATTTTTAAGATCAAACGCTCAACCTTCAACCCTACTACTAAGAAGTAACGCAACAAGAGACAATTATCATCGTAGGACAACTCCATGTTAAATATGAAAGCAGCAAAAATTGGTGATAGGTTGGCAGATATAGGTAACTGTTTCCCTAGAACAAATTTTACTTGATCTATACTAGTACTGCGCGGTGCACGATAGTCGGAGCTTACTTCTTTGTATCTCTAGGTAAATAGAATATATTAAAATTGTAGAAATAACAGGCAGAACGTGGGAACGTAGATCCCTTAAAGTAAATATTCTTGATCAGCATTAATAGTTGAATCGATATAGACATGTCCATATGTCCGTCTGTCTCGCTGTCCGTATGAACTACAATAACTTGCAAACTATAAGAGGTAGAGCCTTTAAGTTAAAATATGTATACTCTTATATTTTTTCTACAGATAACTTGAATTCCATGAATGAGTCGAACACTCCTTCTTAAGGAGTGGTTGACATCTTTCATTGGTCGACACTACTTTTTGATTTATTTGTAGTCAAAAATGTTTTTGTTGTCTTTTGTCTATTTAACTTTAATCTGAACCACTAGAAAATCTAGTCCTCTCATACAAATCTAGTCCTCTTTCTTCTGCTTTTTTTTTTTTGAAAAAATTGTTATTTTCAATTTAGCTAAAAACACCATATTTGGTGCCTGTTAAATTAATTGTAATAGAATTTTCCAGACGTCTCCAGTTACGAATATTTCCCCCCTACAAATTTAGATGCATGGGGCCAGCATCAAAAAACACTCCAATATCGAATAGTTCCTTCAATTAATAAAGCAAATAAAATGTTTTAAAAATGTATGCCGGCTCATTTGACGTATACACTCGATTAAACGTCCAGCACGAATTTCCGCTTTTGTATTTTATTTGCACTGAAAAATGTAATAAAAGCGCGCCGCTGTTTGTCAACATAATTAAACTGTTTTTCTTCTGTCACCAATTGTTTTCCGAAATTTAGCCGCTGGCTTCACTCTACAGCGTACATTTTCCTTTCAACACTGTAATGTCAAGATGGCTGAGTGACACAATTATCCTTTACCCAATGCCTACCACCTACCGCCCACAGTCGTACAGCACCCAAGAGACTTGGCTCTGTCAGCTGTGTTTGCTGCGTATTTTTTTGCTTTGCAAGCGAATTTTGTTTTGCTTTACATTTTTTTTTCGTTTGTCACTTTCAGTTAATTGTATTTTATTTACCGCCGCCATTGCTTTTGTTTGGATTCCGCCATCGCATTTTTCGGCGGATTTACTTATTTCCCTCCCTATTTTGTTATTACTGCTTCAAACTTTTGCTTTATATTTTGTTTTATTTTTTATTTTTGTTTTTGCTCTTGGGTAAACATGTCAAACTTTTTCATTAGGTTTTATCTGGTCGGATTGCTTTGACGCGACTCGTTTTAAAATTCGGCAGCTCGCGCACAATTAAATCTACACAATGTGGGTATTCAATCAATTGATTAAGCTTCGTAAGCCGAGTTGCTATGCTGCGATTACTGAATCAATTTTCATATAAATTGAATCTGGTCAGCCGTACGGTGATGTTAATTAATGGCGATACGTGGCAAAATGTAAGGCAATGACCACCAGCATATTTCGAGTTGTGTTCTTCAAAACATCGAACCCTTTTAGCGTTGTTGTTTTGCATTTTGTTAAGCTTAGTTTGATTAGTTTAAAGCAAGACAACACTGACTCTTGCTTATTTTATTTGCATTTATTTAGCAGAAAACTTTTTATTACACAATTAAAAATAATTTTTGCAGCATAGAACAAGTCTACGAAGTTATTTCTTCCCACAAGTTTCGAAAAAAAAATATCAATTTATGCAGTTTCATTAATTGCGTGAATACCCTTAAATGTTCGCTGTGCTGCCACCTTTTTTAATTTTGTTTAAAATGCCTACGCATACCCTCTACGCACTGCCTCAATACTCTATACTCTATACTTGGTAGTATTTATCACTTGGATTTCTATAGGCGTACGCCCCCGCCGATTTGTCAACAAAATCTGCTGCGTCAAAGTTAAACCGAAAAAAATGCCTTTTAAGCATTTGTTTCTTTGCTTTTAGTCTTTGTGTCTGTATTTGCATTTGGGTATTTGTGTACATTCAAAAAATGCTTTGTTGCATAATTAAAGCAAATTAAATTTTTGTGTTTTGACTGTTTTCTACTTTTTTCTTTAGCTTTTTAATAGTTATCCACAGATTTTAAGTGTGGCCTTCACGCTTCGGCAATACTAATTAATTCTGCTGCATGAAGTTGAATATTTCCGAAAAAGTTTCTGCATTAATTTGGCAACATTGTGAGTTGCTGTGACAGTTTGAGTGCGCAGTAGAAAAAAATTAAATGCAATTAAAATTAACAAATTTTAAACTTTTTAAGAGACATTAATTTATTTTAATTTCAAATATCTTGTTTGATAAATTGAGTTTAAATATTTTGTCTGTGCTGCAGGCAAGGATTTGTGTAAAAAAAAAAATGTTTAAAAATGCTTAATGGAAATAAAATATGTAGAAAGCTTTTGAAGTTTTTAGTATTGTTAATAGGTGGCTTTACTATACAGGCTGTGCGGTTATTGTGGCACATTTTATCTGAAAACTGTTTAATATGTTCGAAATTTATTTCTTTTTAAGCAAGTAAAAACAGGAGAATTGTTAAAGAGCTACTAAGAGCTACCTAACTATTTCTGATCAAAAAAATTTTAGTACAATAAATATTTATTATTTGAATCGGTGCATTGTTCTAAGCAGCTGGATAACACTACTCACAACATGGTTAAATACTGATTTAATTAGTTTTTAGCAATGAAAACTCATTTCGAAACACAAAAAACCATTAAAACTAATTTCAGTAGCCAAAAGAATGCCAACTCATTAAATTCAGAACAACTCATAGGCTTTTTTGACAAAGTATAACTTTTTATTTCCTATATTCTTCTGAAAAAAAAACCAAACTCAGTTATTTAAGATTTCTGTACGCTTTTGAATAACATGTTAAGCAATTGGAAAACAGGAAATTTACACCAAAATAGCTTACTTCCAAGTATTAGCAAAGCTCTCGAAATATATGTAAGTACAAACATAAATAAACACTGCCAGGAATCGAATTCAATTAGGAACAAACAATTCGACAATTCACGATATTACATTAGAATAAAAATGTTGGCCACTTGCCTTTTATATTTTTGGAAAAAGCATTCGATGGAGTATGGATTGATTACCGTCTTATGTATAAACTCATTGAACATAATTTTTCCCAGCAACATGATTACCATTTAATGTTTTTGTGTGTTCATAGACAACGAAATAAGCATAAAATTGTGAATCTTTCAAATATGTTTAACAGAATAGCTCAACATAATGCAAAGAAATGAGAAAGCAATCTCTTCAGAACATAAGCAGTAGAAATATCGAAGTATTTGGGCATAAGCTTGTATAAATCTCTATATCTAAATGAGCATCTCAACATCCAAGTAAATAAAGTAAAAGAGGAACTCTTTCATATAATAAACTATATTATGCCAAACACCTTCCAACAAGGGTTCAAACTATTATGTCTCATGCTCTGATTCATCCCATCCTGCTTTATGCTTTTCCCATTAATATGGAAAATCTTCTTTCTACGATTCGAAGGGCATTATTCACTTACAGTTTGTTCCACCGGGCCAAACAATTAATGGACCATTTTATCTTGGTGTTATAAGGCGTTTGCTCCGTCGTAATCGCGAAGAAAAAAGTTGATATTTGCCGCCAATCATTTTATTCTAAAAATTCGGAAAATTTGTAGACACACTTTGTATAGTAAAACTCACAGAATGCTTTTTAGAGCAACGATGTCCTATCCATCGGTTTTCTTGGATTACAGTGATGTCAGCTTTGTATCTTCTAAGAACATCAACCAGCTGGAAATTTAGACTATCTCTATTTAGGGTGCAGACTTTCTAGGCGCATGTTCATTAATCGTGGTCACTATATCGTTTTCATAGAGTTCTGACCTACGCTTCCTTTTTAGGCCCTGTACCGAAGGTACAAGAGCCTATTGGGTTTGTGCAAATGTATGTAACAGGTAGAAATAATGGTCGGAGACCCACCAAAGTTACCACCATTATGGTCAGGAGTGAAAGAGGAGTCGATATAGCCATGTCCGACTGTCCGTCTGTCCGTCCGTCCGTCTGTCCGTCTGTATGAACGAAAGGATCTCGGAAACGGTAATAGATAGAGACTTCGTGTTTTTTGCATTCGACTAGGATTGCTCCGGAATTTTACAAGTTTATTTTAGAATTTTGCCCCTCCCCCCCCTTCCCCATAAAATCACCCCCAAGGGTAAAAATTTCTTCGGCACAAAAAAATTGAGTGTACCAATATAGAGATAACGTCTCTCTAAGCAAAAATCCAAAAAGTTCATCAAAATCGGATAATAAATGGCGATTTTATAAGCAATTGAATTTGAACGACCCCCTTTTCTTTTCATTCATATTCGCGCAGTGAGAAGTGGTCATGCGTTTGGTCATAAGCTCGGGAAACATTTAATATGTTTGTTAGGCGACCTGAACTGGTACAGGGCCTCTTACAGTCGGTTACGCCCGACTGTGATTTTCTTCCTTGTTTTTTTATGGTGGCGTGTCCAAACCCCAACGCACTAACCCCTTATTATGGAGATATTTGTTGCCTTCTCACAGTTATCTCACCTCCGAACGGCTGTTCAGTGGCTGCCCAAGAGATGCGTATCTTAGCGGACGTTGTGTGCTGCGTGGGCCATTTTCTCGCAATGTAAACTTGTGCAAATGACGCCATCTTGCATTTTTTTTGTTGGTAAGTATAATTCAATAAAGAATCACAATCGAAAGGTTCATCATATTTTTCAAATAATTTTTTGCTTTAACTTGAAAATCTTAAATTAAAAAACAATTTAGCCAAATATGTTGTAAGGAACATTTCGATTGTGATTTCGATATCAAAATAAATACGCATCGCACAACACTGCTCGTGGGTAAAAATGTTAAAAGGTTAATTTGCCAATATCTTGGCTATAAGAATTAGATCGTTATCTATCTTTTTTGATTGCTTTTACGTTAAGAGTTTATACACTTTCCAAATAGTTGGTCAGCGTATGCAGCTTCCAACACTTGAGCTTTAGAAAAAAATTATCTGAAATGACATCAAATCTGTGCTTACTTCGGCCAGCGTAAAAGTGTTGACAGTGCAATGCAGTTCGCATAGGCGTAAGGCTGACTGAAAATTTGCGCTGATGAGCTGTCATTTGCGCTGACTGTCATTGCCGGCAATCATTACATATATTACGTTTATACGACACATTGCATGAATTGTCCATTTCACAAAATTAAATTCGATATTATATATGCACAGCAATCCAAAAAAGGATCAATTTACCGCAAAGTCAGTTCCTATTTAAATTTGGCGCCAACAGAGTCTCATACAATTCACATTTGGCATATAACATCACAACTATAAGGTGGAAATGACGGAAAAAAAATATGAAATAGAAAAATATTTATGAAATGTTTTCATGATTATCAGCATTTCATGAAAAAGCGTTTATAAGCACACTTTTTTGACTTTTCTTGAAATTTTTCATGAATAACTCCATCATATAACGGATTATGGTCCGCATGTGGATTACTTAAGAAAAATGAGGAGCTTAGAGGTTTTTTTTAGCTCACTCTATAGATGTAATGTTTGTTACAGAGTCACACATTCGAATAGGACAAAACGTATATCTTTGCCAATTATCCCAGTGGAAGAAGCAAAGGTGTTGCTGCTGTCATTATTCGAGCCAATATACTGCACCACCAAAGAGAATTAATTTCGCAAATGAAGGTGCAAATGGCGAGTGTTACTGTACCGGAGGGTTCAACAACAACAACGGGTGACGAACGTGTCCACCAAATCTATAAAAGATTGTCCAATCGTCTTCAAAAGGCTTTCGTTTGAAACAAAGAAGCTCAAATTGACAAAATTTTGGACAGTGCTGGTCCTGATGAATCGTCCAACTTCTCTCTCTGGAAGCGGAGTCGTTTTAAAAAGCAGGCTATACTGAAAGTTCCAATCAAGGATTCTGCAAGCAGCTGATGCTATGCTAGTCAGAGAAAGGCAGAGGTCTTTGCCGAAAGTTTGGATAGAAGATTACATATTTCCGTTTGATTTTACATCAGGCGGCACGTGTGTGTTGGTTCAAACATGGCTGGAGTCTCTTCATCAAATATCCCTGCACACAAATCCTGCCACCCTGAGAAGATTAAGCAGCAGATTAAGAAGTTGAAGATTAAAAAATCAAAATCAACAGATGAAGATCTTCTGGATCTTTTTCGCTAAAACTCTTCCCAAACAGAGCACTGTTATTTACAGTCTTGCTCTATAATAGCATCCTAAGACTTGGATATTTTCCAAGAGTATAAAAAACCACACTGATTGCTGTGATCCCTAAGCCAGAAAAGCAGTATTTAGAAGTTGACTCATATAGACCGATTAGAAATAAAAATTTTGAGCCAGATTCTGCAACTAGAAAGCACTCGGAAACAACTTCACCGTGTTGTCAACGTCGAACTCTTTAAGCGATTGAACATAAGGAAAATTCTGTAGCTGTGTTCATGAATATTCAGCAAGCTTTTGACAGGGTGTGCCATTGTGGTTTTCTGAGCAAACTAATGAGCTTCCTAACTCCTCAGCTGTTCGAACACTTATGCAGTTTTTTAACGGAAAGAACATTCAATGTTGTTGTTGATGGTCCCAAGTCGAAAAAGAGGTGCATCTTCACGGGAGTATCCCAGGGCAGCGTTTTAGTTATACATATTCTATACAGCAAACATGCCTACAAAATCCTCAGTTACAGCAGTTGATGAAGACGACATTTTAATTTCTATATATGCGGACGACACTGCTGTGCTGGCAGAGAAGCCCTGATGTAGGTATTGCCACAGACGCATTGCAGTAATACGTGCGGAGTTTTGAGTAGTGGACCTTAGAATGGTATGTAGACATAAATGTTCAAATATGTGCAACAAAAACAAACACTTGCCCTGAAGTAATGTTGCTAGGTTCTATATTGAAACAAGTACCTTCCCATATGCAGATAAGCCGAAGTTATATAAGATATTTCTGTCCAACAAATGTATTAACTGCAGGTATATAGAATTACCGCCAAATTCCCACTGAACAAAATGCACATCGCCCAAACTAAATTTCTAAGAACGATGTGCAATGCTCCATGGTACATGCACACAAGGGACAATCAAAGGGACCTAGGAGTACCTAAAGTTGGCAACGTCATCCAAGCACAAGATTTAATGCCTTGGATCCCATCCGAATCCACTGGCTCGAAGACTGAATGTTAACCGACCAAGTTCCATATCCAAAAAGAGAAGACTAAAACGGTGTCATCCACAGGCCCTTCCCAGTAGAGCGCTTATATAAATGTATAAGTGTTACAATATATATACATGAACTTTATAATGTAATGTTTGTATCTACTTTTGTTAACAAGTTTTTAAGCCTATTCTGCCATAATAAGGTAGCAGAAAGCTTGTTCTACATAAAAGGTTCAACCATGCCCATTAAAATGAGTCTTATACCAAACTGTTCGCAGGGACTTTAAGAGCAGGGGTTATGTTTATATACAGTGATGCAACTAATATCCTACATTAATGGCAGCCAATTTTCCAATTTTAACACAATCAGGTATGGTCCCGTGTTTAGTCACTTCTGCGTTTTGCGATTTCTTATTATATTATCTTTGAACCGAAAGAAGCTCAATAGTTCGTAAAAGGAAAATCGGGAGCACTCCTGCATTTGTTTTACCCTGAATTATAAAATATAAAAATATTGAAATATTATATTAAAATATATATATCTGTGCCAATATTCTGGTTTCAATGAATTATAATCTGAATGATCCATTATAGCCGGTATTATATATTTGCGAATGTTGGTTCGGGTGTAAATTTTTTTATATTATAATGGCTTCAAAATAAATAACAGAAATTAAACAGTTTCCAATTGTAACAGATTATCATAAAATTACAATATTTTGAAGAGCCAGAATATAGAAAAAATTTACACATGAACTTATTTTATTTTGTCTAAAGCAAATCTATCAAAATATTACTTGAATTTTTGTGAACAAACTTCATTGCTTATTGCTACTCCATGGTGCTGCGTCTTCCAATTACAAATTGTATCTGGCTTTGCACTGTCGCATCGCATCATTGAAACCTTCACAAACTTTGAGATCAGCATTCTCCTCTGAGCATTTCAGAAATTGTTTAATTTCATAAGCGCACGGACCCTCAGCGACCAGGTCGCTGTTGCGTGCAGACGGAGCTGTTGCTGCCGCTTCTTGTTGCTGTTGCGGTTGCTTGTTGCCGCCGCCGCTAAACCAGCTCGTTATGCCATGTCCCACAGCGTGGCCCACTGCCGAACCTACAGCAACGCCGGTAGCAGTAGCTGCCATATCCTTAAAGACTTCACCAGTTGAACGTCCACCAGCAGCTCCGCTGCTCTTCTCTGGCTTTGATGTTTCTGGTTTTGGCACTGTTTGCGGCAAATTGCTGCCCGAGCGAGAGCTGGCACTGGCGCTGGTGCTGCTGCCACGGCGTGAACTCGCGCTGGGTGGTGTCGCATTACCCGTACGTTTACGCACCATTTTGATAGCTATTCCGGCTAACTCCGATACACTCAAGCAGCGTTTTGGAATATAAAGAGAAGCTATGAAATTTTGTTTCAAACTGAAGTTATTAATGGAAAATTTTCAACTGCTACGAATTTTATTTAAATTTTTATGCCGAAATATTCAACGACTGCTGTGACTTATGCGAAATGTCATATGATATCGCTTTCAGTATAATAAATTTAATCAAAGTCAACTTGAAGTCTGCTAGCAATAAATTTTTCCGTTTAATTACTTTAATTCCACATATTTTTCAGCTTTTTATTTTTTGTGTTGCGGCGTGCAAATAGAGTTGTCCCGCATGCACACACACGCACACTCACAGCTAAACAAAAACCAACACTGCTTTTTACTGCTTTGGCTAACGCCATTTTGTCAGGCATTAACAGCGAAAATTCGTGTACCGAAAAAGTGTGTAGCATACACACGGGCGCATTTGCAAGAGCACCTTTCGTCCTTGCTGAGCTTTGTTTGCTCGTTGTTAAGTTGTTGAGCATCTAATTTATGTTTTGCCTGCTGTTCTGAGCTCCTGCTGGTCGCCCGCTTTCGTTACAAACTCTAATTGGAATGTTGAAATGTTTACTTGGCTAGGAGGAGGCGCAGCGCAGATTATGCTGTTTTATATAATTTAGAATGCACCCTACAGAGTGGCAGGGTGAAATGCTTTAAGTTGTTAAGTGCTGCTGGCTAAACGAAATATGTTTAAAGTTTGTGGTAGAGCTAAAAAAAATAATAATAAACTTTTAGGTAATAAAATACGGGTTTTGGCTTTTAATTTAGAGTAAAGAACATTGTAATGCAATAATTGCGGTATCCGCTTTGCCCGTACTTGCTTAACCGTGCAATATTGTAGGTGATTGCGACAAATCGCTAAGAAACTTTCACCATGGCACAGATCTTGGAGCGTTTTCATTTTCGTAAAAAAAAAAATTTGTGTTTGGCACAAATACCCGACAGCTTCGCTCCGTACCTGCACCCCATCTGGGAGCAACGGCAAGTGTTTAGACAGATCTGTTGGAGGGCAGAGTCAGTTTGTTAGGCAGTAGAACTGCCTAATTGTGAAGTGACAACGGGATTTTCAAACCCGACAACGGGTGACCAAGTTTTAAGTGTGTCGCGCGAAAGTCAACCACTTTCACCTGGAACCGGCGTTCCTCCAGATAAGATCGGACCATCAGAAAAAAGGGTGCTGGGAGTAGCACCTTGACCTTAGCCAAGAGTCCGGCATACTACACTCTTTCGAAGGCTTCCTGCACATCGACAAATATCCCTTTGCAGAACTTCTTGTTGCCGAACGTCTTCAAGATATGGTTCACACCCTGTTGACTTGCTTTATTGCGTCATGACCAGAACTAAAGTTGAATTGGTGGTCAGGCAAGGCTGTTTGATAGCCTAACAACTTCGACAAAGAAGGTAGGAGAGCTATTGATCGATTCAGCTATCCAAAGTCATATACGCGACAGATGAACAGTCAGAATTATCTTCAGGCTTGCCATGCTTGTGGATCATCTTAATTCCGGCCATATTCCATGTGTCGCGATAATATTACATCCTCAGCATATCGTTAAAGATTAACGTTATGTAGAGGAGCGCTCTCATTGGCAGAGCTTTTTGTATTTTATGACATATTTTGTCGTATCCTGGGGCCTTCTTAGTGTACAGCTTACTGATTGCGCCAACTATTTCCACAAGTCAAGCAGCCTCAATTTGGAGGTCCATTTGAAGAGGATTTTTGCTAAAGCTTTTGCTAAAACTGCTAAAGAAAAGGGTGTGAACCTATCTTCAAAGTGCTTTGCGAAGTTGCCGGCCTGCTTCAAGTCGGTCTTTGCAATCCTGCCATTGGTGTCCTTAAGTAAAACTTGTCATGAAAACCTGCCTTTTGGTTGCCCTTGTTTCTTTTCACAGCGAGTAGCTAGCTGTGTAATCCATCTGCTCAAGTTTACTCTCGAAGAACTCAGCCCTTTTGCATCGCAGAATTTATTTCAGAACAGAAGCAGCTGCATCAAAAGTCGAGGCGATATAGACATGTCCGTCTGACCATATGAATAAGAGAACTTGGGGACTATAATAGGTAAAGTCTTCAAGTTTGTATGCTTAGGACATTTCTTTTAATGATGCAGATTACTTGTATTTAATAGACGTGCTAGCGCTCCTCCTCAGATTACTGGAAAGGGTATTCTAGTATAAATCTATCTCTCCTATTTAGGTTTTTGTATGAGAAAATGTTGTTGTAGTATTTAAATCTGTCAAATGCTAAATTTTGGAGTATTTAATGTGAACCACTTGATTGGTAGTCCTATTCAGTTCAGTCCTCCTTTTCGAGTTTTAATAGGAAAAACATTTCGTTTTAGTTAACATATTTGACATATTAAGACTCAATGTGTATACAGGGCATCTCAAAGTCGAGCACACTCGATTGCAGCGTACTTTCGCGTTTAAATATCATTATTCTGTATTGATAAAATCTACTAAAACAGTATTGATAACAAAAATCATTAACTATATATGAAAAAAAAAATTTTGTTTGTTGCTTGCTCTGCCAGCCAAACAGCAGGCCTGCGAAACGTGACTGGTCAATGTGACTAACCACCAGTGCTCAGTGCATTTATCAAGCCGTAGGGGTCAATCGCAACCAGCTGAAATACAGAGAAGTGCTCGGTTGAATATATCGCATAATTGAATAGGACTAAGGTGTGCAGAAGGTTTTTGTCAAACCACAACACAGCAATGCTGTCACTGTGGTCTAGCTCCCTACTGTGTTGCCAAAGCATTGATAGATTTTTTATTCAAATAATTTTGATTTATTTTGTTTCCGAATTTTGATTTCACACTCAATGAAAGTCGTTTTGAAATTTATAAACCTATTGAACCAATATTGTTATAAAGTTTTGTCCGAAATAATTTAAATCATGTCTTTTGTGGTGCACCCTGTGCAAGTTAAAGCGTTTAGTTTTACCATAGTCAAAATATTTTGCTTTAAATATAAAAATTTCAGCTTGAAATGACTTCTGTGCTAATTACAGCCGAAAAATAGAAGAAAGAAGAAAAAATATGGAAACCGTCGAAAAATATAATTGCCAGTGAAATTTCTATTGAAATATTCACTTTTTTCCTTTTTATTTTGCATTTCCTCTCGTACGCCAACGAAAATGTGCAACGGAAATGTTTTAATTATCGCTTGACAT
The DNA here is from genome assembly GCA_035044805.1 of Leucophenga maculata. NCBI lineage: Eukaryota > Metazoa > Arthropoda > Insecta > Diptera > Drosophilidae > Leucophenga > Leucophenga maculata. The sequence continues at coordinate 27,775 of JAWNNP010002039.1, forward strand.
GCAAACTGTGTTAACAAAATATCTCGCACTCGCTTGCACTCAAACGCATATATAATATAAACATTTATATCGCTCTCTCAT
>JAWNNP010002042.1:0-31470 GCA_035044805.1 Leucophenga maculata
CAGGAAACTAAGTTGAAAATAATTTAAGTGTTTTCTGCGAACCAAAACATACTTCTACTCCAATGTTTTTAATAAGATATGTATCAATGCAAGATATTTCTTTATGTTTCACTGAGTTACTTACGACAATAGCACCGCCTCCTCTTCTGAAAGTACGATCGTTTCTATACACACTATAATTTGGGATAACAAAACGATCTTTAAGAGTTTATCAGATTTCACTTAGTAAGCAAACATTTTATTTATTTAAAAAATTAATAAGTTCTGTCTTCTTGCTACGAATAGAACTTAAGTTTCATATCATAATACTATGATGTTGCGGATTATTATTTACAAGCATATAAGTATTTAACAGCTAATTGGATAATTGCTTTAAATTGCTCACTTTTACTAGTGCAAATACTTAACTTTTGAAGCATTTCAGTAGTAAGGGAGTTAATTTCATCAACGGTAAAAAGATCATTCGATGAAGGTTTAACTGTGGTGTTCATTAAAACTTCATTGTACCCATATACTCCTGAGCGATTACAACTGGTATTTGGAATATCTCTATTTATTCCAAGAGCGTGTCCTGTTTGTGTTACTATACACTAGATTGTTGCTTTTCCTTATTTCGTGATGGATATTGAACGCATTTTTATTGGCACGATTGCTGTTGTTTAAACGTTTACGCAGGAGAGAGAGATAAGAAGCGCGGCAGGAACAGTTGATCGATGTTCACCCTTGCACATAGTGGTTTGGCTGGAGAAGAACAGGCAGCATTGTGTCAACTTGTTAATTGATTTTGTTTTGAATTCTCACCTTACTTTGGTGTGATTTATGTTGCAATAATTTTGGTTCAACATTTGCAGCGTAACTGATTTGTTTTCAAAATATACGACATTCAAAAGTATGCCCAAACCAGAGAATGTTGTCTTTTCAATGGTTTTTACATCCAAACATTTTAAACCAAGGTGGGTTAGCATTTCTTTAACTTCGTCGGTTGGGTATTTATCTAGTCCAGACAACACAGCGGAGTCTTTTAATTGTTTTTTGTTTTGTTTGTTTGAACCGGCGTAGGCACCGATGTTGTTCTTACAATTTTGTAAAAATGCTAGAACTTATAAATTACGGTAAAGTATATTTATATTATTTTTTTTTATATTGAATAATATTTGACACTGTTTGCGCCTTTATGTCCACTCAGAGTGAGATAAAGAACGAAAATGCTGAGGCATTATGACTGTAAAGTTTTTTGGTTTTGCGTAATGTTTTTTTTTTTTTTTTTGGAGCTTCTGTCTATATTACAATTAGGCGAGGTGTTTTTACGTTAAGGGGGCTGGCTTAAAGTACTAGTGCTAATGTTTTTAGTATAACTTAAGCTACTTGCTTGTATGCTGCTGGTAGACATTATAGGCTGGGCGCAGATGTTGTGTTTACTATTGCCGTAGTTGTGCAGATTGATGTTGTGTTTACACAATATTTTTGAAGAAGAGGCAACGAATATTTCGATGACTTAATTATAAATTTTTTTTTGTAAATCTGATTTTGAATCACAGTCATTATTTGATTTGAGATCAGTTTGCACTTCTCTGGAAGTTTTTTGAACCATTGCATTTGTTGCAATTTAGCTTGTATGTATCCGGTTTGCCACACCCATAACAAAATATTGCCGCTAAAGCTTCTTCATTTATAGCTACTTTAGATTCCTTTTATTTAAATTCACAACATGCCAACGTACAATTTGCCGGATTGTGGGAATGACTTGCGGATATCTTGCTTGAAAAATTCTCGTTCCCAAATATGTTCTCGCAGCTGAGTAACACTTATTATATCGATATTAAGTATCTCATGTTGAATATCGGGTAGCAATATTGTACGAAAAACTTCGACTAGTGAGTTGTTCTAAAGGAATATCCAGTCTGTCTGTCAATTCCAATATTACCACATAAAAGTTGTTAAAAGTTTCATTCGATTTCTGTTTCCGAACCCTCATCAATTCTCTTATATCCATATCAGTTCTTTTATTACTATATTGATTGCGTAAATCCGCACATTGACTATTCCAACTCACGGTTTGGACTGATTTTTGATTAACATCCTAGGATCTTGATCTTTCGCTACTATTTGACATTTGTGAACTCAGGAGTTATTGCTGCTTTGCTAACAAGACAACTAGTTCTACTTTTTGGAAAATAAATTCGGTAAAATAAGCGTTTGCAAGGAGGAGTATGAAGTTGTGTTCTAACTGAAATAATATCGACTCCTCTATTAGTCCTAAACATAATGAGGGGTCTTCGACTATTATTTCTACCTGTTACATACATTTGCACAAAACCAATTGGCTCTTGTACCTTCGGTACAGGGTTTAATAAAAGAGAAAAATTAAAAATAAAGATAAATCGAGAAAAAAAAAAATATTATATCGAACATTTGACCCGATTCTGGTAAAAAAAAAATAATGTTGAGTAGTGGAAAAATCTACCTATGCAATAGTTCAGACTTATGTGGTAACATTAGTAAAAGACAGTAATTTATGCTTTAGCTCCCTTGCAGCCCAGTACATTTATTAAGTGAAATATGAAAATACCTGAGTCTCCACACAATTTGTATTATAAAATGAAAGGTTTGTAAACAGGCTCACGGCTCGTTTACATTCCAAAGAAAGTAGTAGTCTCCAGCAGGTTTGATACTGTAGAAAGAATTTTATCTTTTTTTCCATAGGTTACGACAAAAATGCCATGATAATCCGTTCTCCAGCACATACCAAATTAAACGATCAAAGTCTTAGAAGAATAGAAAGTACTAAAAGAATTACAAGTATGATATTTTGAGTAAACAACCTGGCTATGTTACTACAGTGGCAAAAATCTTAGTCTCCAAGATCGATTAATAAGAAGCCACCACAAAGCAAGAGTACTTCAATGTCCGGCTGTTAAGCAAGTTCAATTCAGATGTAGTCACTAGGACTTCTTCAAATTCACTGTTTGCCTCCCGGTTGTGTTGCCCACAATACATCAGAGCTAATACACAATTCCCACGGTAAGCACATAGAAATTCTAGCTCGACTCTGTAGCTCCTTTTCCAAATTTCACTGTCAACCAAATGAAATTTCTATTTAACAAAAAGAGTTAAGAAAAATTTAACAAGTTTTGCACTAATAGTTCATTCTTCGGTTTTAGTCATTTTGAAAAACATATATATAATTTTCGAACACAACAAAATTAATATAGATGGAACTTAAAAGGAAGAAAAATGGAAGATCAAAACACAATGAAAGAATTACTTTCATGAATATAGTTCCATACAATAATCATCAACCAAACCAATAGAAGTTGGTTACGCTCTTACTCCGTAGCCCATAGCGGTAAAGTAAGTGGTAATTCTAGGTTTGGATATCGATGCACGGCGGCTAATGGGGTGGGCTTAAGTTATCGATATCAAATTTAATTCATCAGGTTCTACGCGGAGATTTGCAAATAATAGTAATAAAAAAATATACATTGCTATAAATTATGTAATTAGTAAGTTCTTATATGGATTATAAATAATTCGTTAGATCCAAATAAATTTCATGAATAATAAAAAAAACTTCCGACATATGGGCAAATCTCGCGTGACGCACGTAACATTCGTACGCTTTTGTAGATTACTTTATAAATTTTTTTTGTGTTTTTAGAAGATATACCGTGAACTTTAGTATAGTGCATAGAGGGATTGAAGTGTACTTTCGAATGACATGTAATATAGCTTCTTTACTTTTACCTTTTCCGAAATAAATGTTCATAAAGTGTTGTGACGCACGCTACACAAAATGGAAGTTACTTTTAAATTTTCAATTTCATTTGTTATTTTTAGCGAATTATGCATGATAAAGTACACAAAATCCAATATCTAAAATAAAGCTGAGAATAATAGAATTAAGATATTGCTTATTTGGAGTCGAAAAAGTTTATGGTTTTTTAGCAAACACCGTGAACGATTGTGACGCACGTTACGTGGCGCACGCTACATTTTTTCCATGATAGAAAAAATGTAGCGTGCGCTACGAAAATAATTCTTTAACTCTCAATTTTGTTAACCTTTTTATTTTTTGAAACAAATGAAGTTATGAAATATGTTATGAAATATATATATGTATGTTTTAATGAATTTATGTAATATAATATGTTTACAATGAATTTATATGATATAATGAATGTTTTAAAAAATGAACAATTTATAAATTATTAGGCCCTGTACCGAAGGTACAAGAGCCTATTGGTTTTGTGCAAATGTATGTAACAGGTAGAAATAATAATCGGAGACCCCCCAAAGTTACCCCCATTATGGTCAGGAGCGATAGAGGAGTCGATATAGACATGTCCGTCTGTCCGTCTGGCCGTCCGTATGAACGAAAGGATCTCGGAAACGGTAATAGATAGAGACTTCGTGTTTTTTGCATTCGACTAGGACTGCTCCGGAATTTCACAAGTTTATTTTAAAAAGTTGCCCCTCCCCCCCTTCCCCATAAAATCACCCCCAAGGCTAAAAATTTCTTCGGCACAAAAAAAAGTAAGTATGCCAGTATAGAGATATCGTCCTTCTTAGCCAAAATCCAAAAAGTTCATCAAAATCGGATAATCGGACGGACGGACTGCTGCTCTTTTTAGGCAAAACTGAAATCGTGACGCACGCTACAGATATTAAATTGCCAAAACAAAACAAAAAAAAATATGTAGAACTTTGTTTTTAAATAAACTAAAAAGTAAAAAATAGATATGATTTAGAACTATAGACGACTTAAAAAAAAAAAATTTTTATACTAGCTATATAAAAAAACATTAATTTCTGTGACGCACGCTACAACGCTTGGACTTGACGTTTCATACCTAATTTTAATTATTCCAAAATAGAAACATAATAATTGTTATACAAAATTTTAAGAGAATTAAACAAACCTTAATATAGCTATCTGTCCTATCTTCTATGTTAACAATAATGTTATATTATGTATACCGAAAAAATGTTAATTTTTGGTATAAAAGTAACAACACCGAGGTTGGGTTGGGTTTGGTAATAACTTTTGTATTTATAAACGTCGAAATGTTTTTTTTGTTATAAATTTTTAAAATTAGATATCTACTCTATTGTTCTACATAAAAGAAAATAACAAAAGGCTCATTTCAAAAATTGTTCGCTGGTGGACTGTTTCAGGGATTTGCCCATATGCGATTAATTATTTAGAAATGAATTTTGATTGAGATGTTAAATTTTGCAAAATTGTGCAAACTGCACAATTGTGATAGAGTCAAGCAAGGCGAGAGGTGTACTGTGTGCTTATGGGTAAAGAAGGAAAAACAAATGCGTCTTAGTACTTGTAGCGAAAGATTGTAAGAAAAGAGCGCTTATGAATGGTTCGTTGAAGAAAACGCAGTGTAGTGGCTGCTTTCGGTGAGGTAAAGTTATCAGTTTGTATTCTTTTTCTCTCTCTTCTTTGTTTTAGAGTCGTTAGTTATCTCTAAAATTTGTGTTTGTATGCCGGCTAATGCTTAGCTTGCATTCTAACTTAAAAATTACTCAATATTTTTTGGATTTAAATAAAAAAAAGTGCAGAAAAGTAGTTGGTGTTTGTTTAACTTGCATTAAATTGTTTTCCAAATCTATATATCCTGTGACATTGCTGTTGTTGGGAAAAAGAAGAGTTATAGTCCATTACGTTGATAGGCGATCGTTTGACTTAAAAAACAAATAAAGAAGATAATAAGTGTAAGATAATACAAATGTAGTATGTAGTATGTAAGACGATATAAATATATCGAATAGTATCTAAGACAACTTTAGGTTTAAGTCATTGTACGTTTGAAAAGGCGTTAAAATATAAATGTCCGGCTGCACCGTACATTGCGGCAACTCTGCTGTCTGGCAAGGCCACGCAAAAGCGACGAACAGTACAGAGAATCTATTTGGCCACCAACAAATAAAATCATGAAAAGTAACGCGGCGTCAGCAGACGACGCCATGCAGTCAGTTAGCAACAGGGAGATAGAGAGTGGAAAGGTGGAAGACGACAACGAAGAATGCTCAAACTCCAACACAAATAAAAAAATATTCTGTGGACTAGGCGACTAGCAACTGTAAGATAAAATTTGATGAACAACAGCCTAATGTGTGTGCGGTAAGCAACAAAAACGATAAAGACAATGTAGCATATTACTTTTGCGTAGCTATGGCAGAACCATATCAAAGAGCTGATGGTAGTTGGTTCTATATGCATCGGCGCACGTACCTTGCTTCCGGCTCTATCTCGTCGGCAATTGGGTGTGGGTTATAAGAATAAACCGTGCAAACCTATGCTCTAGCGCTACAACAATGTATTTTAAAAATAAGTACGTGCTGAGGAAAGTAGGGGAAGAGGGATGAAAGAAAGAATAGATATTAAAGTAAAAGAAGGCTCTAGGGAAATGATACGAATGCTCTTGACAGTAATATAATGGTGTGTGCATAGATGTTTAACACACAATTTCGCCCTCCCTGCCATGATCACTAAATCCAAGAAAATAAATATTTTAGTGATCCAATAAAAAAAAAACCTATTACTTACATCGCCATAAATTCATACTGCCAGAAACCAGGGTCCTAAACATATCTAGCACATAGCTAAAGAATTAAAAAAATCTGTAAATTTTCAAATGACAACTCCAAAACTTTAATACTATTCATATTGATTAATATAAGATGATAAGAAAAAAATAAACCTATATCTTAGCTATTAACATTCTTATAATTAACAATTAATCCCTATATTCAATTCTAATACTAATGAGTAATACAATATAAATCAAATAGCAAACCCTATATATTTTAATATATACAACTAAATAAATGTGCAAGAATAATGAAGGAATTCAAAAATGAAATAATAATCATATTATTGTTATATGCAGCGATAAAATTATAAAAATTGATAATGAATATTTTGATTTTAGTGACACATTTAATTTCAATATATGCAAATAATATTTAATACAAATTTAAGAATTTAGGTAGTTTAATAGATAAGTATCCGAAGGAGATATAAGTAATGTAAGACATAACATTCAATCAATAAAAAATGACATGACAGATTTTTCCCTCGTTGAAATCTCCAAGATCGACTTTACTTTTCAGCTTAGAAGTTATAAAGAGTTTAAGATGGTTGACATGCTCTGGTGATAGCAAATTTGTATAACGCTGTTAGAATCATGCATTATTTGACCGAAGAGCGATTTTGACTGTTGTTGTTGCTTTTAATAATGCACAAAACAAAATTTTAATATTTTTATGTATTAGAGTTTACACTGCACTACAACATTTTCCACCTCTCGTTATTTATGCACAATTATTTTAAATTGATGAACTTCATTAATTTATGTAAAAACTTTTACATTAATTCTGTTTGGGATTAAGTTAAAATCACTACGCAAATTTCTTTTAAAATTTTAATATTGAACTCTACACTAGTAATTTAATATTTCATGAGATTTATTCTCAGATTGTTTTTTTTTTAGTTCAACTTTGGGAACAAAAATTCACGGTTTTGTAGCATAGTATGACTTCTGTTTGAACATTTTTGCATTTTTTCCTATTTTTTTTTTTTTTTTGTGAGCGAATACTCTCAGCAATGCAATTATGCTAGAAATTTATGTTTTTGTTGTAATTGCATACATGCTAAATTTGATTTTTAAATATGTTTATAGGCATGATTTTTTATTTTGAGCCGTTTTAAGACACTTTTAAGACATATTTTAAAGCACTTTACACTTATGACAACTTTTGCTACATTTCCAAATAAGAGTTCACAAATTTAAAACCGATTTGACCCTAACAAAAAAAAAAAAAAAACACTTTTTGGCTGACTTAGCCTGTACGGAGGAATCAGAGTAATGCCCGATGCGATACTGAAGATCGATGTCGTATTTTATAGTTGACGAAGTCCCGTTCCTCAGCAAATAGACACTAGCAAAGAGAATGGTTGGCGTGCTGCTTAGCGCAAAGAAATCCATTCAATTTGTATGTGCATTCCGTCTCCCTATAAAATGCGGCTTACAAAATGCACTTATATGCCCATTATGATCCTCATCGTTTAGAATAATAATTGAATAGGTACTAAACGCCTAGTCTGTAATTTCGAAATAACCGAAAGAGAAAAGTATAAGAGAAATTACCTAACTAGAAAAATCATAATATAGTTACCCATGCGAACAAGGCGTTTCCAAATAATTGTTTGCCTTTTTGTTTTCGGTCCAATGTTGTCCCTTGCATATAAATAATTAGGTTTCTCAACCAATAATAAGCGAGATTTTTAATTCGCCGTAAAGATGCCGTCGATGATGAGCAATTAAAATTGCAAGGTATGCAAATGCAGCGCCAGTTCTGTTAGTTGAACTGACACTCTTTGACGGTCGAATAGGAAAAGGAATGAATCGGATGTAGGTCTTCGACAGGAAGCCTAGATTCCTGTTGCTTATGAGAGAGTTTGACAGTTTGTCAAAATTGACAACTGGAAAAATTATGTCAATCACAATAATTATAAATTGACCTCACTTCAAGCCGTTAATTTCAAAGACATGAAATTTTTAAATTTGAAATTTTGGCTAGAAAAATAGGTGAATTCCTTTCTTTGGTTTTATTTTGATTATTATTATTATTTTATTTATAAGCGGAAATGAGTGAAAAGCGCCACTACAACAATTCAATACAAAACGGCATGAGTGCAGCCAAAGTTAAATTAATGCAAAAAGAAATAGAATTACTTCATAGAGAACTCCGTTTAGCAGCAAAAGAAAATGAAATTTTAAAAATATGTAATGTTCAAGTTAAAGACGATGGAAAAGTCAAGCTGGGATTTGCTCAACTCAAGGACATTATAATGGAATTCGAACCTGGAACCGCCAGCAACTTTGAACTCTTTAAGAAACAATTGATTTCGGTACAGACAACATACAACATAGACGAAAATAATATGAGAGCACTAATTGCTACCCGTGTAAAAGGCAAAGCCTCGAAATGGATGTTAAACCAAACCGTTTTAATGACAATGCCAATTACTAAAATATTATTACATGAAATGTCTGCTGTGTTTGAAAATCGTCAAAGCAAAGTCGTACTTAAGCGAAAATTTGACTTAAGACAATGGAAGAAAAATTAAACATTCCAGGAATATTTTTACGATAAACTTATACTCTCAAGCCAGTTAAAAATCGACGAAGCCGAATTAATTGAGTATGCAATTGAAGGAATTCCAGACTACAACTTACGAAAACAAGCTGAATTACAACGTTTTAAGAACGACCTACTAGAAGCATTTAATAAAATCAAATTACCTGCTGAAAACAATTCCAATAGTAAAACTAAAGAAACTACTAAAACAAATGCCGAGCAACAAAACTCTACAATCCATTGCTTCAACTGCATCGCAAGAGGTCATATTGCTAACGACTGCCGCAAACCGAAAAGAGCACCAGGAGCATGCTTTGTATGCGCTGAGATGGGTCACGTAGCAGCATACTGCGACAAACGCAAGGATGTCATACACCGGGTAGAGCAGCAAAACACCAATCCATATGTAAGATTATTATTTTATACTTTCAATAAAAAAATAACAACATTTTCAATTTTATTACAAACACTATTAGAAACGGGAAGCCCAATTTCAATAATTAGAAAAGAATTTGTACCAAATGAATATATTGAAGAAGAAGTTTCATGTAAAAACTATTATGGTATAAACAAAAGCAAACTTAAAATTCTTGGAAAAACATTGTATAAAATATATTATCAAAAGTATGAAACCAAAATGAATGTTTATGTAGTATACAGCTACAGCTACATGGTTCTTTTATTCACAAGATTTTTTTTTTACAATTTTTACTTAATCAAAATTTTTGTCATATATAGAACTTAAATTAATTGGCATGGCTACTTGCCGTCTGCCCAAGCATAAATTTTCTAACGCATACAATTTAATTCATTTATTTACTAACAATACTTTCTTAACCCTATTCTCCACTGCACCTGCCTGCCCCGGGTTAGCGAGATAGCAGATCGTTCGAGGACTGGATTAACTATTTTCCTAATTAACTTATCCCTAAAATAAAAAATAAAAAATTATGAATTATATTTATTTACTATAAATTTCCTATAATTAGTAGCTGTTTCTAAGTACTTAACTAAGCTATACCAATTATCTTCAGGAACGCCAACCAAAATATCTGTTGTTTCATTTTCCATTAGTTGTGCTTTTCCAAAGTACCTATATCTAAATTCAATGAAATGTAGGATGTCTTCTTCTTCTTTTAAATTGCATAATGTGCATAATCGTGAGCTAGCTTGTCGATATTTTCTACCATTTAGCCACAATAAGTCACCTCGGGCTTTTATTTTCCACGTTATTGCTCTTTGTGTTTGAAAATCATTGCAATAGGACTTTCCTCTTCCAAAGTCTAGGTACCTATATATGCGGCAATCGCTCATAATTGCTCGATTTCTATATTCTTGACTCACATTTTGCTTTAATGCCATCAAAATTTCTACGCATTTATTGCACCATTCCGTTCGACTCAAGTGTATGTCGAAATTACGCATATAGTTTAATAATTCTGTGTGGCATAAAATGCCTTTTGTCATCAATGCTTTTGTTAGCATATTTGGGAGTCTGTTGCACGTGTAATCATACAAGGTTCTGGTTATATACTTGAGATGTAAATTAAGTGTGTATAAGTGGCCATCTGCAATGCTTGTTTCTATAGCAATGATATAATTTGGTGTGTTTTCTGGTAGCTGTAATATCCGTTTAACAAAGTACCTTTCTAACTCGTTCACTTCATTAGAGTAAGAATGCCCCCATACTTGGGCTCCATATGTTTGAATGGATCTGCATGCTGCTTTAAAAAGATTCCATTTTGCACTTAAATTTATTTTTCTCTTGCTCAAAAAAGGCTTCCATGAAGATTTATTAGCCACCTTTGATACTGCTTTCTTATTTTTGACATGAGAAGCAAATGACATGCTTGGCTTTAATTTTGCACCTAAATAATCTCAGTTCCTTTATAATACCACTTTTCTCTAGTTGACAAGCGACCTCCTTTACGAAATACCATTATCTCTGACTTATCTTACTCATATTAACCTCCATACCCCATTTTTCGCAGTATACTTCCAGTTCATTTATCATAAGCTGAAGTTTCTCAACGTCGTCCGATAGTATAACAATATCATCCGCATAGAGTAGGAGTCTAATATTTACGTTGTCAATATAGAGCCCCCCAACAAGGCAGTCATTCAGATCGTTTAAGTATAATGCAAACAGCAGGGGAGATATAAGCATCCCTGTTTGACACCGCTCATTGTTTCAAACTCCTCTGATAATTCTTCACCGGTCCATACTGCGCATTTAGTGTGTTTGTAAACCGACACAATAAATTTAACCATCTTGGATGACATGCTCATTTGGTGCAAATTAAATATTAATAAATTTCTTGGAACTCGGTCAAATGCAGCTTTAAAATCGACAAAAAACGCGAAGACCTTCTTTTTCTCAAAGAACTTTATTCGAACTATTGAGGATAAATTATATATATTGTCAATTGTCGAATAATTCCTTCTAAATCCGGCTTGATATTCATTCAGCTTTTTATGTTTCAAAACCCATGCAGTTCACCGATCGTTAACAATACCCATTAAAATTTTCGCTGAACAGTTCATGAACGATATGCCTCTATAATTTTCGGTAACATTCGGGTTTCCTTTTTTAAAAATAGGAAATATAATACTTGTCACAAATGCGTCATTCAATTTGCAATTATTTAAAATATTGTCGTAAATTTTAACTAGCACATTCAGGAACTGTTCGGATGCATTGGCGTAAAATTCGTATGATACTCTATCTAAGCCTGGCGCCTTGTTCATATTAACTCTTTCCAATATCTTTTTAAGCTCATACATTTCCACCGGCTTATTCTGATCTTCACAATTTTATTTAGTTCTTTTTTGATGTGAGTTATTATTCTTTGTCACTTGTATTTTGGGATTTTCTTAGTGCCTTTAGGTAGTCAAATACTTTATCTCTAGCCTTCTTACATTGTGCGTCAAACCATCTGTTTTTAAAACTATTTGTTATAGCAAGCTGCTTTGGTGTCGATAGTTTGATTATTGCACTCATATCTGAGAGATCTAGTTCAGTCTTTTGTTGCATTACCGAATTTAGGTTATTGCATATATCTGACATGTACTTTTCTTTATTCCTGTTTTTCCAAGACAGTTTTGATAACAATTTTAATGTTTTTAATTGAACCTTTGAAGCATCAACACTTATTGTCAACCGGATAGGCATATGGTCTGACCAGATTTTCTCTTCGACCGAAAAGTCATCCACCATTTCTAAAATATCGCAAGATACTGCACATATATCGTTCACAGATGAACCCATTGTACTTACATAAGTAAGGCCTAACAATTAACAGTCCATTATTTTCAAAAAATCCTAAAAACTCCTTTCCACTTGTATTAACTGTGCTGTCTTGTGACTGTCTGATTCCCAATGCAATTGCAGACAAGGGTAGTATACAATCAGCTGTCTCTTGTTGCTCTTGACCAATCCTTACGTTCAAATCACCCATTATTATAATATCTCCATTGTTATGTTGGATGACTGCTTCTTTGAATTTATTAAAATCGGTATTCCAGTTGCTGCCCGCACATAAAGGGGTATTACTGTATAATTTCTAGTATCGGTTTTCAGCATAACTATGACAACCTCATTAACATTTTCAAAATTATATTGAACTCCATAGTATTTTAAAGTTTTCTTTACGCCGATGACCATACCTCCAATAGCTCTTCCAAATCTGCTGTTACGAGTTGCTGGTTGCCAATGAGTGTTAAAATCGTTAAAAATTGTCTCGTATTGTTCTATGTTTGCTTGCTCAACGTGTGTCTCCGACAACGCAAAGATGTCACAACTTCTTATATATTTGAAAAAATCTTGATATAGGTACTTGCTTTTTAATCCGTGCACATTGTATGATATTATATTCAATGTTAGAATAGTACTATTAGCTTCATCTGGTAATTGGTTTGGCCTAAATCTATCATTGGTATTATTTTAAATATTTAGTTTTTTGTCTTATAACTAGTTAGCAACGAGTCGTAACTTAAATTTATTTTATCAGCAAAATTACCATATAATTCTCTTATTACTATTTCTGCGCTTTGTCCCCCGCACATAAGTTGCTGTCTATCATTAAATCTGAACCATTTCTGTCCGATACACAAAGAATCATTTCTAACAAATAACTTATTTTATTTGCTTCTTTAACTGCAATAGCAGTTTTTTCCCCAATTGTCTCGCTTCACCCAAATCTTTCTCTATATAAATATTTATACCAGCGAGATACTTAGTATTTTTTAAAACGGATATTGTTGTATCTCTCGAGTCAAATGTAGCCACAACATTCATTTTTCCGTCTTTTTCATTAATGATTCGGGCTTCACTTATTTCCACATTTGGTAGTTTTAATTTATCAGAACATATCTTTTTTACTGCTGCCTTTGGAGAACTATTCTTAATAAGTCCACTTACTATTAAATTCTTCTCTTTAGTCTGATCTACAATTTTTCTTAATTCTTTACGATCGAGCTCCCTTTCTTCTTTTAGCTTCACAATTTCAGCTTTCAAGTCCTCGTTTTCTTGTTTTAGGGCATCCATTTGCTCCGACAGCTGGTTGCTTAAATTTGAAATATCATCTTTCGTTGCCATAGATTTCGATATCGATGCTAATTGGTCGTTAAAATCTTTTTTCGACTCTCGAATAGCACTCATTATATCATAGAGGGTTGGATCGGGCGACGTTGCGCCCAATCTCCTCTTTGGCGTATTGTGCACCTGAGCGTCATTGACTGGAGACCCATTTAATGGCATACTTTTAGGATTATTTATTTACCCTTCACACGGCGACTGATCCCGCAACTTTCGAACAGATGACCAGAATAATGAACTCCAACCGAGCTTTGACACCAGCTGATGTATGCAGTCCTTTTCATACACAAAAACAACTTGATTTGTTGGCGCTCCGCTGACCAATGTTTTTGCAAAAAGGTAGTTTTTTATTAATTTCACTATTTCTGCTTACACTTCAAGCTTTCCAATATCGCAACCGTATATAGTTTTAGTAGTTTTAGTTTACACAGTGTGCAACACTTTGTGTACGATTAAACGTAGCTTTTAACGATTTTTTATAAGCAGCGCAAAAAACAATAAACCGACGCGTTAGAGTGACCAGTTATGTAGTATATAACAGTTATGTAGTATATAACGAAACAATGATGTATTCAGCCATTTTAGGAACTGAATTCTTAGAAAAAGCTCAATTTGCGTTAGAAAAAATTAAAAATCTAAGATTTGAAAAACCCAACGAAAATTATAGTAAAGAACGAAGAGAGATCAACGAAAAAAATAAATGTAAACAAACTAATAAGATAATGATAAATAATACTAGCAAAACAAGAAATATTGAAAAAGAAAATTTTGAAGTAGGAAGTAGAGAAAAATATAAAGAATTGATAGAAAGATGCAGATCAGACAAAGTAGCTAAAGTAAAGTACAATACTGGTTCAAGGGAAGACAATGTAAGTAAAAGAAGAGACAAAGCAAGACAATCGATAGACAATACTAACGAAAGTAAAGACCATTTTTAGTTAAAAAATGACAATGTAAGAAGAAAAGAAAAGAAGCAAGATCAACGATAGATAATATTAATGAAAACAAAGACAATGAGGGGTAAGGAGAATACAATTAATATAAAGGAGAAAAGAATATAAGAAAAACGGAGGACAATGTCAATGAAAGTAAAAACAAAGTAAGCACAAAGGTAATCAATATTAGCGGAAAAAAAGAGGTTGTAACTACACAAACAGACAATACTAATGAAAGAAAAGACAGTATTAGTACAGAGGTTTTGAATTATGGACACAAAATACAAACAGTAAGGATAAAAAAGAATGTAAAGGTTTAAGTTTGAATGAAATAAGAAATCTATTGGATGAAATGTCGAAAGAAGAAACTGATAGTATTAAATGCAAAATTGTTAAAGATAAAGATAAACTAGAAGACAAAGATAATAATAAAAAAAAAACCTCAAATTGTAAACATGTTAATAAAATTAAGAATTGCGATTATAGTAATAAAAATAATTTTAATAATGAAGTTAATTCTGAAGTAAACGAAGAATGTTTGAATATGATGGCCATAGATGTTAGTGAAATTGACCTGCTTCCCTTTATTAACAATACTAACATACATTTTTACTACAAAAATCAATTGTTAAAGATCTTCAAAAATCATTATATGCACAGTAATCGACCCGATAGACCAGAAATCAAATGTGAAATGAAGTTAAATTTGAAGCCGTTTCATTGCAAGTATGCATCGCCTATTGTATTAGTTAAAAAGAAAACTGGGGAGATCAGATTATGTATTGATTACAGAATGCTTAACAAAATGACTCAGAAAGACAATTACCCATTACCACTGATTGAAGACTTAATTGATAGACTTTCAAACAAAGAATTTTTACACTGTTAGATTTAAAGAGTGCATTCTATCATGTAGAATTATGTGAAGAATCAGTAAAATATACTTTATTTGTTACCTTATAAGGCCAATTTGAGTTTAAAAAAATGCCCTTTGGACTTAAAAACGCAATGGCAACGTTTCAACGGTTTGTAAATAATGTGTTCAATGATATGATTAGAGCAGGAAAATTATCAATTTATCTAGACGACATAATGGTAGCAACAAAATCAGCAGTAGATCATTTAAAAATACTAGAAGAAGTAGTCAAAAGGTTAGTAAGAAACAATTTAGAGCTTAGATTGGACAAATGCAAGTTTATGGAAGAAAAAATAGACTATCTGGGATATCTTATTTCAAAGGAAGGGATCAAACCGGATCAAAAGAATATTGAGTCAGTTTTGAATTTTCCAGTACCCAAAAATGCCAAAGAAGTACACAGTTTTTTAGGATTATGTTCTTATTTCCGGAAGTCCATCAAACAATTTTCAATAGAAGCAAAACCACTTTATAATATTATTCGAAAAAAATCTGATTTTAAGTTCAATGAAGAAGAATTGAATTGTTTTGAAAAACTTAAGAAAAAATTTGTTGACGCTGCAATATTAGCGATTTACGACCCAAGACATGAGACTGAACTACATTGTGATACCAGTGCAATCAGGTCTGGAGCAATTTTGATGCAGAAAAAAGATGATGTAAATATGCATCCGATATTTTATTTTTCCAAGAGAACGACTGACTATGAATCTAAATACCATAGTTTTGAACTAGAGACTCTTGCAATAATATATGCCTTAAGAAGATTCAAAATATACGTGTATGGGAAAAAATTCAAAATTATAACAGACTGCAACTCTCTCTCAATGACGTTAAATAAAAAAGAAGTCAACCATAGAATTGCTAGATGGGCACTTGAGCTTGAAAATTATGATTATAATATTGAACATAGTGACGGAACAAAGATGCAACATGTGGACGCATTGAGTAGAATATCAAATATATTAGTGCTAGAAGAAAATACTTTTGAACAAAATTTATCAATATATCAAAATAAAGACGAATCGATTTGTAAGATCAAAAAAGACCTAGAAGAAAATGACAGTACGTTCTACGAAATGAGAAATGGTTTAGTTCACAGAAAATACAAAGGCAGCATTTTATTTTACGTACCTAGATGGCAAATAGGGGCTGCGAGAAAGTATACAAAGCAATTACAAAATCATATTGGTTTCCCCACTTAACAATGAAAATAAAAGAACACATTAACAATTGTCTTAAGTGTATATCATTTTCGCCAAAGTTTGGCAAGCATGAAGGAATATTACACAGTATCCCTAAAGTATAACCGTTTGAAATAGTGCACATTGACCATTTTGGCCCCGTTAAAATGAAAAAAGGTCAGAAGAATTTTTTTTTCAAAAAGTTCAATCCATTGTCTCAAAGAATATTTCACAACATACAGTCGACTCAAAATATTAATATCTGACAGAGGTTGTGCGCTTACGGCAAAAATTTCGAAGAATTCTTACAGAACAATAATATTCAACACATAAAAATTGCCACAGGATCCCCTCAAGCGAATGGACAAGTGGAACGTATTAATCACTGTTTAGGTCCAATGATAGCCAAGCTAACGAGTGCAGGATCAGAAAAATCACTAAATAAAGTCTTTCCAGAAATAGAATTTGCAATAAGTAATACCATACATAAAAGCACAGAAATAACACCCAGCGAATTAACCAAAGAGGGGTTATTATTGACCATTTAAAAGAAAACTTAAACGATAATGAAAGCGAGCGGAATTTAATTGAAACACGTTTAAAATCAAGAATAAGAATGAGGAAAAATCAAGAGTACAACGAACAACTTAAAAATAAAGCGAGAATTAGTAAAAAGTATACAGAAGGAGAATATGTAGTTTTGGAAAATTTTGTGAGTACAACAGGGGCATGTAAAAAAGTAATACCGAAGTATAAAGGTACATTCAAAATAGAGAAAGTTTTACCAAATGACAGATATATAGTAACTGCCATAGAAGGTTTTCAATTATCACAGGTACCATACAAAGGTGTATGGGAGGCAGCGCATATGAAACCGTGGCTAAACACTAGAGATCAAGGATCTGAAGAAGAAATTGAAGCGGAAAGTAATAACAATATGTTAGATTCAGAAAATGATTATGATGAAATCGAGACGATTATGTGTCAGGATGGCCGAATTGTAAGATAATATAAATGTAATAGTATGTAAGACGATATAAATATAACGAATAGTATCTAAGACATTGTACGTTTGAAAAGGCGTTAAAATATAAAAGTCCGGCTGCACCTTCACATTGCGGCAACTCTGCTGTTTGGCAAGGCCACGCAAGAGCGACGAACAGTACAGAGAGCGCGAGTTACCGTATTAGCTAACAACACGGTACCGTTGAAACCCCCACGTATCTTAGCCACAGATTCTATGAACTTTGCGGAGCGGAAACTTGACCGAATTGAAGGTCTTCCACGTTCATAGAATCTGCTGCATCGGCAAATGCCAAAGAATCAACAGCAGCAACGTTTAGCAGCGACACAAAGAATTTAAGCTAGCATAAGCATAACTCTAAGTGCGGTACTCGAATCGCTGATGTAATACGAATACACTTTTGTACATGGAATTTTCCATGATAGGTTTCTTTTGCTTGGTTCCAAATTTGAAGAGTTAGTTCTGTTGGACGCGTCTACTATTGCTGTTGAATAAAATAAAATCTAAACTGAAAACTATTGCTGTTGAATAAAATAAAATCTAAACTGAAAACTATTGCTGTTGAATAAAATAAAATCTAAATTGAAAACTATTGCTATTGTATAAAATAAAAACAAAAATTGTGAACAAATACTGTTGTATTAACCAAAAACCCAAAATTGTGAACTACTATTACGGCGATTCGTAGTGGATATACATCTGTGTGGCTTCGATCGCCGAGTGCCGCTGCCGACTGTTTTGCACAGGGCCGGATTCCCATTACAATCAGACCGTGTAATAAGTAATTTTTACAAATAAGGTAAGGGAGAAACCCAAACCCAATACAAACAACCATTACACTACGAAGTAAAAAAAAAAAAAAAAAAAAATTTTTTTTTTTAAGTGAATTCAAGTAATTAATTAATACTGGTTTCGCAAATTCATTCAAGGTTGCCATCAAAAAAAGAACAACAGTACAGCTAGACAGTGTAGCCTACACACATTTTAACTAACGAAGTTGTGTAGAGCATATTAAACCAAGCAATTTAAGAACATATAAAACATAAATATTTATACTTTAAGAAGCAAAACACATTAAAGCAAGCAAATTAAAAACATATAAAACATAAATATTTAAATTTTAAGAAACAAAACATATTAAACCAAGCAAATTAAAGACATTTAAAACATAAATATTAATTTTTAAGAGGCAAAACCCAATATGTCACTTCCAGGTAGTTCCAATAACGCTAATACGGGTAACACTCTTAATAACCCGTTACACCCAGACCTAACTAACCCCATCTCAGTGTACGAATCTCTCCGAATACCCGACCCGATTAAGTACTTACCTACTTTTGACGGAAACCCTATGTTCCTTAACGAATTCATTTCAAACGTGGAGGAAGTCCTTGTTCTCATTAGAGGGCTTGATTGGGTAGGTGTACTTCCGACACATTCGGAACAAGATCGTAGGTCGAGCCAACGAGGCCCTCTACGAATCTGGCATAGGCTTAAAGTGGGACGAGACGTTTGAGACGTTTTTCCGATAGGAAGGATGACTCTACTTTGCTAGGTGACTTGTATGGCTTGGCTCACAAGAACCTATCCATTAACGCTTTATATGAGGAAATAATTAAAACCAAACTTAAACTCTTTAACGCGGTAGATAGGAGTGGCGCTGAGGCCGCTGTAATAAGAGCGAAGAAAGATCTTTACGCAGGAGGGTGCCTTAACACCTTCTTGCAGGGCATTGAAGGTCAATTCGGAGTATCGGTTAGGGCAAGGAACTTCTCGAATTTAGAAGAGGCCTTGCAGCGAACGAAAGGGACATATTCATGCAGGAAAAAGCTAGTGAACAAGCTATCCGCAATCAAGGTGGACAATGCCCTTTTTCCTCCCAATCGCATAACAGTAATAGGAATTATCAGGAACGTAATCGCAACACCCCTTATTCACGGGAGCAACAGACATCGCGATCAAACACTTCTACACTGGCCATAATGCCGTCAAAACCGGAGCCAGTAGATAATAGGAGTGGGCAGGCCCGTTTTAAATCAAGTAATTCAGGCAACACGAAACAAAGCTTCCAATCTGGTCGTCAGCTCAATAATATCGACGTAGATAATGACCAGGTCGAGGAGCTTACTGAACTTTGCAATATCGAGGAGGCCTCAAATTTTCAAATATCAGCCTCGGAGAACCAACCGGATCAACCGGATATGTAAGTAAACAACGGTTGAATTTGAGAAAAAAGCAAATTACAGTATGTTCAAGGAATTTGAGACGAGTGGAAGCTTAATGTTTCTTCTGGATATCTTAAAGAAACTTGAGGCAAATATTGACCTTCGCAATTCCGTTTTAACAACACCAAATACAACCCTCGACATTCGTTTCGAACCTAACGTGTCTACGGACGTATACTCGATTCCTGGACTTTCGAAAGGTGTGTTCCAGGTACCTGTCCAGCTGTATGAGGGGCAGTTTTACTGTAATAACACGCAGATTCACTCTGGAGTGTCCATTTCTGGCGGCCTTTACACAGCCGCTAATGCTACTAGTTTCATGGAAGTAGTAAACAACACCGAAGACATGCAATTCTTCTGTATAGAAAGCCCGGTAACCGTTGATCCTTACAACACCGACGAGTTTGTTGAACTTGACTATACCACATCCGATTATCATCTGTCGAATACTGGTAAAGTGAAACAATGGAGCATCGAAACCGAGCACCTAAACTCTGGGGAAAAGAATAGTCTCCTGGGCCTATGCAAAACGTTTAAAGATTCATTTTATCAAGAGGGGGATGCTTTGACCTTCTCAAACAGTGTTAGGCATGCTATTCCTACTGTAGATGATATTCCGATATACACGAAAACATATCGTTATCCCTACAAACATAAGGAGGAAGTAAAGCGTCAAATTGCTAGTATGCTGGAGCAGCATTTTATCAGACCTAGCCATTCACCTTGGAGCGCCCCTGTTTGGATTGTTCTAAAGAAGTCAGATAACAACGGGGTACCCAAATAGAGTCTCGTTATTGACTTCAGGAAATTGAATGAGAAAACGGTAGCAGATAGGTACCCACTTCCTAATATTAACGATATTCTCGATAATGTGGGAAAATCAGCTATTACTCCAAGATAGACTTCGCGAGTGGTTTTCACCAAATCGAAATGAAACCGTCTGACATTCCTAAGACTGCTTTTACCGTTGAAGGTGGGCATTACGAGTTTATCAGGATGCCTTTCGGCCTAAAGAATGCACCAGCCACGTTCCAACGCGTTATGGACAACGTCCTGGGGAACCTAGTCGGTACAGTTTGCCTAGTGTACCTAGACGATATAATCGTGTTTTAACCCTCATTTCAGAAACACATGGAAGATCTACGCTCGGTTTTCAGTAGACTTAAAAAGGCGAACTTTAAGATTCGTGTAGAAAAATCAGATTTCCTCCGCAAGGAAATCGACTTTTTAGGCCATGTAGTTACGGAAGATGGTATTAAACCGAATCCCAACAAAATTGAGGCGGTTAAGAAATTTCCAATGCCTAGAACGCAAAGACAAATTAAATCCTTCTTGGGTTTACTCGGTTATTATAGGAAGTTTATTAAAGATTTTGCAAGAATAACCAATCCCCTTACAAAAAGACTAAAGGGCATACAAAAATCCGAATTGATGACGAATACGTCGCAACATTCGAATTCTGCAAGTCTTTACTTTGCAATGATCCAATATTGCAACACCCGGATTTCGGAAAACCTTTTATACTTACGACGGACGCAAGCAACTATGCATTGGGGGCAGTCCTTTCACAAGGGCCTATTGGTAGCGATAGACCGGTGTGTTTCGCAAGTAGAACACTCTCAGACACGGAAGTGAACTACTCCACTATCGAAAAGGAGATGTTGGCAATAATCTAGGCCACAAAACTCTTCAGACCTTACCTGTACGGAAATGTGTTTACAATCGTCACAGACCATCAACCATTGACTTGGTTGATGAGTATTAAGGAACCAAGTTCCAAACTCGTCCGTTGGCGTTTGAAATTGGCAGAATACGACTATACAATTCACTACAAAAAGGGTTCCCAAAACACCATCGCTGATGCGTTAAGCAGAATGTTGCCCGAAACTAATGTTCACGACAACTTATCTGAGCAGGGCACTTACGGGGATACAGTACATTCTGCCGAAGAAAATATTAGTAAACAGATACCGATTTCAGAGAAACCATTAAACGAATTTAACAATCAAGTAATTCTTAAAATCGACCAAAAGCCTGGAAAATTGTCTGAAGCGCCTTTCAAACGGAAGTTAAGACGTACCTTCTCGGAAGCAAGCTTTGATTTACATAAGGTGACAAGATTACTGAAAAGCGTTTTGAAACCAAACGGTATTTGTGTCATCTTTACTTCCGATGAAATTTTCAAGATAGTACAGGAATCATACTCGCTGTACTTTTCACAAGGTACGCTTTACAAGCTTTATCGTTGTATGGTCATCTTACCCGACATAAGCTCTGTGGATGACCAAGAGCAGGTAATTCGTCGTTATCATGTTGATAATAACCACAGAGGTATGAACGAAACACTCCTACAACTTAAAAGACAAGTCTACTTTCCTAACATGCGGTCAAGAATCAGACAAACTTTGAATAACTGTGACACATGTTTGTCTTTAAAGTATGACCGGCACCCTCCGAACCTCGTTTTTTAAATTCCACCAACACCAACAAAGCCACTTGATATAGTACATATCGACCTGTACTTCATCAATAGTAAGTACATCCTTACACTTCTTTATAAGTTCTCTAAGTTCGCAACCGGCTATACTATACCAGCCAGAGATTCCCTCAACGTATTGAAATCGTTGAAACAATTCATGGCAACCCACGGTACACCTAAATTAATAGTGTGTGACCAAGGTTCCGAGTTCTCTTCGAACATTTTCAAGGATTTCTGTAAGCAATACAACGTTGTTTTACACTATACGTCATTTCAACAATCTTCGAGCAATGCTCCAGTTGAAAGGTTGCACTCCACCCTAACGGAGACTTACAGAATTATATTACATGAACGTAAGAAAGCTAAGCTTTCATTTGATCATGATGAGGTGTTCTCAGAAACGCTTATAACGTATAATAACGCTATACACTCTGCTACTAAACTTACACCTTTCGAATTATTCAGTGGTAGAACCCACAGCTTTGATCAAACAGTGGAATTCAACACCGAACATGAATTCTTGGGGAAGCTTAATGAATACAAGGAAATTATTTATCCCAAGATAAATAAAATCCTTTTGCAAACAACCTCGGACAGAATAAGTAAACGATATATTTCTAGACAACAACCGACAACACTCGAACCTGACACAACAGTGTTTAGGAAAGAAAATAGAAGGAACAAGACTACCCCTCGGATCTCGAAGCACA
The DNA here is from genome assembly GCA_035044805.1 of Leucophenga maculata. Classification (NCBI taxonomy): domain Eukaryota; kingdom Metazoa; phylum Arthropoda; class Insecta; order Diptera; family Drosophilidae; genus Leucophenga; species Leucophenga maculata. Next base: position 23,230 of record JAWNNP010002042.1, read on the forward strand.
ATGTGCAAGAGGACAGAGGTATTTCTTTTGTTTCTTCTCGTGATCAAAAGATCCACAAATCTAAGATCCGAACAAAATTTTTCTCAAATACTGAACAGACTTGACCCTTTCAGACTGTACCACTTGGACGCTATCTTCTTAAACGTTGTCATTATCGGACTTGGACAACCCCTAGTAAAAATTGATCTGGGCCCAGCGAGGATTATCTCCTCTTACAAAAATTTACTGCACGTAATCGACTTGGACGAATTCAGGAGTTGTACGGAACAATTCAAACGAAGCATACTAACTATGCGCATGGACGATGACGACAACCTAACAGAAGCTATCGACACATTGGACGACAAAGTTAAACAACTTGACGCTAGCCTGAGTTCTTTCCTTCCCCTTTTCAGGACGAAAAGAGGTTTAGTGAATAGCTTGGGTAGCGCAATTAAATTCATTACTGGAAACTTGGACGTTGCCGATGCTAAGAGAATTGATGAAGAAATTTCTAGCATCAAGATAAGCGAACAATCCGTTATCCAATATATAAGCAGGGAACAAGAACTTATCAATAAGTTCTTGGAAACCGCTAGTAACTCAATTGACAAAGAGTTAAAAGAGGATAATTTACAGCTACAAATGCTCATCCACATATACAGGATTGACTCCAATATTGATTTAATTATAAGGCAATTGAACAATATAGGAGAAAGCATGTTGTTAGCCAAACTGGGCCTTACTCCCAAGTTTTTGTTAAATAGAGAGGAAATAGGGGGCATCTCTAAGATCTTACTCGAAAAGAATGTAACGATCTTTTCTGAGGAACAAGTTTAAGAATTATTGGAATTACAAGCCTTCCAGAATAAAAGTGGAATAATTTTCAACTTCCGAACTCCAATCCTTAGCCCTGAAACACTCACCCTTGCCCATATTATTCCTACTCCCATTAACATTACTAAACGTATAATAAGTCCTAATTATGTTATTTACAATAAGTATAGTATAAGCCACACCGACACTCGCTGCCCGGAAGTCCATGGCGTCTTCTACTGCAAACAAACAGTTGCTGAGTTTACTGAGGAATTTGTCCGCAAACGCTATAAGGATCATGAAGTGAGGATATGCACCTGGAATGTCCGCACCCTTAATTGGGATGGATAGTGCAGGGTTGCTCTAAAAAAGCATCCTGTGACATCTACTACAGCTGCCATGCGAGTAAGCACGAATTTGGATGTGGTTTCGTGGTGAGTAGGAAACTACGTGGCCTCGTCTCTAGGTTCACACCTGTTGACGAGCGTCTAGCCGCGATACGCATCAAGGCTAAATATTTTTATATTAGCCTGATTTGTGCGCACGCCCCGACGGAAGAGAAAGACGACGATGCTAAAGATGAGTTCTATGAGCGCTTGGAACGTCTGTACGAGCGCTGTCCCAAACATGATGACAAAATCGTGCTTGGCGATTTCATATATATACATATATATCTATATATATATATATATATATATATATACCTCCAATAATGGAGAGAGGATAATCGATTTCGCCGCAGATCGGAACATGGTAGTTCGTAGTACCAGATTTGAATACGTTAACATCCACAAGGCTACATGGCTGAGTCCAGATAAAATAACACGCAACCAAATTGATCATGTTCTGATTGACGGAAGGCACGCATCGAGCGTGTTGGACGTGCGAACGTTACGTGGTCCCAACATTGACTCGGACCACTATCTTGTCGCAGCCAAGGTACGCACTATGCTCAGCGTAGTGCAAGCCGCACGTTCCAACATGCAACGAAAGCTAGTTGTCGGCAAGCTGCAATCAGAACAGACCGCCGCAGCCTTTTCAAACACACTCTCTCGACTTATCCGGGAAACCTCTCCGTCTTCTCGAGATATATGTGAGCAGTGGAAACATATCACCCGCTCCATGGATAGGGCTGCCAAGGATGTCATTGGTTATACAAAACCTGTGAAGAATTCTTGGTGCAACGAGTAGTGTCGCAATGCTACTGCAGAGAAGAACGATTCCTATCAGCGAACTCTGCAGTCGTGCGCAACGCGAGCTGTTAGAGAACGGTATCGAGAGAAACGGAGAGAGGAGAAACGCCTTTTCTGATGCAAGAAAAAGGAGCAAGAAAAGCGGGAGTTTGAGGATGTTGGGATGTTAAGTGACAGAAATGAAGATCGAAAATTCTATCAAGTGTCTGACTGTAGGTTTGAAGCCCAGAGTAACTTTCTGTAAGGATGACAATGGAAATCGGGTAACGGATGAACAGGAATCACTGAGATTATAGAGGAGTCATTTCTCTAACCTTCTTGGAGGCGATGAAGCGCACAATTCCTCCAATAGAAAAATGATACAGGAACCATTAGTTAATGATAGCACTATTGTAGAGCCACCGTACTATAACGAGGTGAAATCAGTTATTAAAAAGCTGAAAAATAACAAAGCGGCAGGCTCTGATGGGCTGCCAGCTGAGTTATATAAGACCGGCGGCGAAGAGTTGGTTTACGCAAGATATGGTCCAATGAACGCATACCCAATGACTGGAATCTTAGTATATATACGGATTCACTGATAGGACGATATCAGTGTGGCTTTAGTGTTCGACCAGTGACCAAATATTCACATTACGCCAAATCTTTGAAAAGTCCCGTGAGTTCAACCAAGACACTCACCACCTTTTTGTCGATTATAAAGCCGCTTTCGACACGACGATACGATCGAAATTTTTCGACGCCCTGTCTGCACTAGGTATCCCTGCAAAGATTGTCCTCCTTTGCATGACGACGCTATCTAACACACAAAGCGTTGTCAGGGTGGGGAAAAACCTGATCGACCCCTTTGATGCCATGAGATGTTGCAGGCAGGGCGATACTTTGTGCGATTTTTTCATTCTTCTGAGGGAATACATCCTACGCCAGTGCCCGAACATACAGAGTATGTCTTCGAGAAGAATATTCTTCACAATATTTTTGGTCCTATTAGAGTCGGCGACGAGTTTAGGTCCCGTATGTACCGCGAGCTGTAAGAGCTATTCGATGAGGTTGGCATAGTCTAGCGCACAAAATTCCAGCGGCTGAACTAGGCACCTCATTCGAATGGATGAAAAAGCTGCAGCACGCATGGTTTACATGGGGGGCCCAAACTTGATTGGTGGACGCCGACATAGAGGACGACCGGGCACTCGATGGAATGACTAGGCATGGAGAGAATGACTAGGCATAAGTAACTAACGTTAGGAAATATATATATATATGAATTATGGTAAATTAACTTGCACTTTTACAATTTAGAATACTGAAATAAATATATATTCAATTATGCTATTGTCGACACTGATATATATTAAATTTCTATATTTTATTAGGTTTGATGCTATAATTTCATGCACATACCAAAAAACTAATAAAACGCCAAGAAAACAAAAAACAATAGAAAACAGATATACATAACCCAAATATAACAATACACTACACTGGAACACAACATAGAATAAACAACGCACCAATACATTCTACAAGAACACAGTACAACGCGAATCTACAACAAAAACCCGAAAGACGCTTTCAATGCTCTCCAAAACAATGGCACCCGCAACAACAAACGAACACAGCAAAAGCGTACACAGCGACAAACATACAAATGTTCTAACAAAAAACCGTTTCGGTCCAAGCGCTATTGCGACGAGAAAATAAGCTTGTGTGAACGCATAGAAGCAGCACGCACTTTGGCCGACGCAATCCACAACGTCCACGCTACGCAGTTCTCGAAGGGTACACAGGTTTCCAATGCACACGCACCCACGCCTCTACCGAGAGCGCAGCATCGATTGGCGTCGCTGTTTCGCAAATGGTTGACAACAAAAATGCAAGCACGGAAACGAATGCACATGTTAGACAACAATAACAAGAACGTGTTGAGCGCATTGAATCGGTTTAAATTGGATGTAGCCGATTGGAATCGAAACGGGCAGCGGAAGGATCGACTCGAGGACAGCGAGAATGACTCGTACATTCGAATCCAGCCGGGAACAGCACAAGACGCGTACGCGGACGAAAAATTAGAGTGATAAAACCAGCGACGATACAACAAAAGGAACAACAGCAATAAGAGCGGCCGGGGCAGCAGCGGAAAATAACCAAAGTGCGTGGTAATTATAAGTAATTTTTCTCAGTAGCAGTGAAAGTTTAGTTAGGTTTCAATTTTTTAACTTTTTTTTCTTTACTGTGCGCGAACAAATTCTGCACGGGCAGACAGAAACAAAAGGTGAGTTCGTTTCATTTTTGATAGAATTGGATAAATTCTTTTTCTTATTTTTGTTTGAGGACTACGTCAACTACTTTGCGAACTACTTTTGAACGAGATTGGCAATAGAGAAAATAAAAATTAATACGCAAATTGTTGCCGCTGCCGCCAAACACCCTTATTGTTTGCTGCCAACAGCCAACAGTATTTAGTAATACGAGTGAGCAACAACTATTTTTATTTTTTTTTGTTGCATTTTTTTATTTTCTTTTGCGATTTTCTTTTGTAATTTTTTTCGTCGTATATCGTATATCAACCTTTACGAGCAAGGTTCGATATCAGTATACATTTTTTTTGTGCGGTTATATTTAAAAAGTATAGTTTTTTGGACTGTGTATATTTATTTCACAAGTTTTATCAAACAAGTTTTATTACTTACACCCTATTTCGAAATAATTTATCGCTGCGCCGGTTTTTAAATATGTATAATAATAAACGCACTTTATTTTAATTTAATTTCCATTGTTGGTGATATTATTTTTCTCGTGGTTTTTTGTTTTTTACTGACCAAATTTTGTAAAAAAAATATTTAAAAAAAAATGGCAGAAAACATATTTAATCATTGTGCTGACGAACTTCTTCGGTTCGCGGCACAATGCAAGGAAATGCGCCCTGAAGAGCAAACATCCTTTATAACAAAATTGTTGAAGGATGAGTTGAAGAGCCTGTTGGGTGTAGTTACGGTTTCGTACGACAAATTAATGTGTCAGAAACCAGAGGGATTAGACAAAGGAGTTGTCATGACAAAAGAAGGCATTTGTTTGAGTGCCAATATGACTTGTCGAATCATGGTGGATATGACTTGTCCGCTTTTGTTAGAAGAAAGATGTTCAACAAGGGCATTGTGAAAATAGTGCAGGTGCCCATTCTGTATCACATCATATTTCTTTATCTCCATATAACACAGACTTGTTTCAAGCAGATTATAGTATATGCCCAAGCCAGGTGCTTCGCAAGGTCCTATTATCTTGCTTTGCCTTTTCCACAAAAAATGTGCTCTTGGGAACAGCTCTCGTGCGATTAAAATTTAATAATATGGTTGTTTCTGCTCGAGCACTGATAGATTCGGGATCTGAATTCACGTTCATTTCAGAACGTATTCAGAGGAGCTTTGCTGTGCGATGTGCCAAAGTACAAGCACATGTATCAGTATTAAATGCATCTGTGGCTGCTAGAATTAAAAGGTCGTGTCATTTAGTTCTGCAGTCATCACTCGATCCAAGCTTTAAATTGAAGACAAGAACTTTTTTTTTACCCAATCTCTTTACCCAGTAAAAACTTCATATTGCCGTCAGAAGTCAGTTTTGATTTCCCCCTAGCCGATCCTCAATTTATTCAGAGTGATCAGGTCGAAATTTTGATTGGCAGTGATGTTTACCCTCAAATAGTGAGTGTTGGCCCAGCAAACAGTTTTCGGGTGGATTCTTACGGGTCCACTTTCTCCCCCCACCAGATGCAATACTATTTCTACAGTATCCTGCTTCGCTGAGTTGAGCTTAAATCAGCAATTACAAAAATTTTGGGCATTCCCAATAGGGTTTTTCTGATTGAGGACGAGTTCTGTGAACGAAATTTCGTCAACACCACTCGAAGGGATAGTGAGCTTTACGCTTTGTTGCACTAAAGCAGTTCGTGCGTAATGAGACTGCGCTTCTCCGGAAACCGGAATTTGAAACAAACTACGATGAGGTAGTTAGTGAATATTTGACCTTGCAACACATGTGCAAGGCAAACCCCCCTGATGTCATTGAGCGATATTGTTATTGCCTATTTAAAGCACCTCGAGCAAACTAAGAGTGGTATTTAATACCTCGGACTACTAATGATTTAAGTCTTAATGACATTTTAAATACAAGCCTTTCTCTTCAAAATGAATTGATGTGGTTGATAAACAAAAGGCGCCTGTATAAATTTGTGTTCAATGGTGACATTGACAAGATGGATCGCCAAATTAAAGTGGAGAAAAGTGATTCATTTTTGCAAAGAATTGTTTTTCGTTCATCTGATAAAGCTGAAGTTGAAGACTTCGAGTTGACTACGGTCACATTTGGAGTCAATTGTTCCCCATATCTGGCATTGAATTCTGCATGGTTTGCAGTGCGAAAGTGGACTGCGAATCATGAAGAAGAATTAGCTGGGACTCCTAGCGGTTTTTTCTGAATGAATATTTTTTCCGCAAAAACTTTAAGCATTCGATGGAATGCTAAGGCTGACAAATTTTATTTCGCAGCGCAACCCTTCTACACTTAGGTGTCTTTTACGAAAATGGAAGTTTTGTCAGCGATCGCTAAGTTGTTTGATCCGGCAGGCTGGTTAGCTGCAATAGTCGTTTCCCTCAAGATTTTAATGCAAAAAATTTGGTTGGATAAGACGGATTGCGATGACTGTTTGTCTGCATCTACACAGCAATCCTGGAAAACATTTTTGAAGGTATATGTGCGGATAAATGATATCCAAATTCCTCGTTCGGTGAATTTTTTCCCACTGGCATCTTTTTAGTTCCATGGCTTTTCAGACGCGTCTGAAATGCATGTCTATTTTTGAGAATTGAGATGGAAGACCAGGGATACACTCATTTAGAGTAAAGTAGCGCCGGTAAAAACGGTATCAGTTCCCCTTTTAGAATTGTGTGAGGCAGCCCTATTATTGGACATAATTTACCCCTTAATACAATTGTTTTGAGTTACAAAAACCTCCATGTTCTTGGACTGTTTTTGTGGCCAATAGAGTCTCAAACATTTCTAAGCACACATAAATTAATCTATGGCACCAAGTAGATTCATCGGATAATCCAGCTGATTTGGCTAGCCGTGGTGTTTTCCCCAACAACATACCTTTATGGTGGAATGGTCCAACATGGTTACGGAAAGATAAAACATACTGCCCTCGTTTCATCTCAAGGGATGAATTAATCACATCTTGTGATTCTAAATCCCTTTTAGTGATTTTTAGTTTCTTCCAGAGCTTTTAGAATTTTTTGGAAAGATTTTCCTCCCTAGAACGAGCTCTTCGGGTGCTGTCATACGTTTGGCGTTTTGTTTCCAGGACTACCCCTGGAATTATCGACACACCTAAATTTTGTACGGTTTCAATTAGCTCGGAGGAAATATTTACCACAAAAAACAGACTATTGGTGATGACTCAAAAAGCTTATTTTGTTGATGAGTATCATTCTTTATCTATATTCCTCTTAACTCAAAAAGTCATATTCTGTCTTTAAATCCGTTTTTGGATAAAGATGGAATAATTCGAGATGGTGGGCGGTTGGCAGCAGCACCCTCGATGATATTTTTAGAGCGACATCCAACCATTTTGCCGTATAATTCCAGATTCTCAAGATTATAAGTTGCTTTTGTGCATAAAATCAGTCTTAACTGTGGCAACCAATTGATGTTGCGCCTGTTGAGAATGCAGTATTGGATTCTGCGAGCTAAGAATCTAATAAAGTTTAGAATTCGAAATTGTAAAAATTGCATTTTGTTTAAAAAATCAGAGAGGAATCAGAGTATAGCGGATCTTCCATCTGATAGGTGTTAATTGTCGAGGCCATTTACAGTGACCGGTGAGGACTTCACTGGGCATTTCTGTATAAAAAATTATTATCACGAAAGGCTATGTGTTTTGCCAGAATAGCTGTGCACCTGGAAGCCACGAGTGATTTATCGACGGCAACTTTTTTAGGTGCGTTTGCTCGATTCACATCACGTCGTGGCTGGCCAGCCCGAATGTTTTCTAAAAATGGGACCAACTATGTTGGTGCGTCCACTATCTTACGAAAAGAATTTCAACAATTTTTGCAATTTGCGCAAGATCGCGTGCATGATAATTTCGCAGATCACGAGATTGTCTGGAAATTTATTCCAGTTGGTGCACCGCGTATGGGTGGCCTCTGGACAGCTGGTTAGTTAGTTAGTTATATGGCCGTCAACCGTCTGCCGGTCA
>JAWNNP010002054.1:0-152675 GCA_035044805.1 Leucophenga maculata
GCAAAGAGCAAAAACCGTTAGAGTCTGGCGCACAGGAACAAGCGTTCAATATTCGTACGTCGAATATGAAACAAAGAAAACCGAAGATAAGAGAGTTTAATGGAAAATGTTTTGTGTGCGGTGAAAGAGGACACTATGTTCATAAATTTTAAAGAGTACGAGGAGAACATTTGGTTAACAGCAAATTCTTCAGTGACAGCAACTGGTCGTGGTGATGTTGTGATACAAACAAATGAGCGCAATGTTCGATTGAAAGACGTTTTGTACGCACTGGAGTTGAAAGCAAATTTTATTTCAATTGGTAGAGCAATCGAGAACGGTATGACTGCAAAGTTTGAGAAGGAGTATGCGATTATACAAAACAAACAGCGAGACGTCATATTGAAAGCGGTTAAGCGAGGCAGCTTATATATTATTGAAGCACGCTCAGAATCGTTGTATGCAGCAAGCAACAACGAAGTATGGCACAACAGGTATGGTCACGTTAATTATAAATGTTTGAAAGAATTAGAGCAAAAGTGTATGGTACATGGTATGAAGCTAAACAAGTGCGAGGGGCCATGTATGATCAACAAAGTACATGTTTTGCCATTTCCACATGAATCAGAAAGGCGATCTGAAAGGCTTTTGGAAGTAATTCATTCGGACGTATGCGGACCAGTTAATATATCATCAATTGGAGGATCAAGATATTTCCTAACATTTATAGACGACAAATCAAGGTATGTTACAGTTTATTTTTTGAAATCAAAAAATGAGGTACTTGATAAGTTCAAGCAATACCATATGCAAGTCGAAGGACCAGACTAATTGCAAGATTTTGGCTTTACGTAGTGACAATGGAACGGAATACATAAACGGCGAGTTTGACGCATATTTGAAACAACATGGCATACGGCGAGAGTTAAGCGTTCCGCACACGCCACAGCAGAATGGAGTATCCGAACGAGCAAATAGAACTTTGGTTGAGATGGCTCGATGTATGATTGTGCATGCAGGTTCGAATCAAAGTTTATGGGCTGAAGCTGTATCGACGGCAGCATATATTTGAAATAGATGTCCTACAAAGTTGTTAGTCAACAAAACGCCATACGAAATTTGGTATAAAAAGAAACCAGCTATAAAACATATGCGAATATTTGATTGTACTGCAGTAGCTTTAAACAAAAGTGCACGCGGCAAATTTGAAGCTAAAGGCAAAAAGTACATAATGGTTGGATATTCATACACATCTAAAGCGTACAGGTTGTATGATCAAGAGACTCGTAAAATTGTAGTGAAGCGAGATGTTATTTTCAATTAAAGCTGAGACAGAAAATATGAATGAATTTTTCATCAATTTAGAGCGAAAACAACACATAATTCCAGAAGAAATGTCCAATAAGGAGGAGGATAGCAATTGTTCTTCGTACGACACACCTGATGATGAGATTGAATCAGACAACGAAATTCAAAAGGACATCAACAATCAGGAGGAGTTATCAGAGATTGTTTCTGTTCAGGAGGAGACACGTAGAGTTGGTCGAGGTAGACCAAAGATCGTACGCAGCGGTAAGCGTGGTCGTCCATCGAAACAATATAACATGGTTTTCAGCGTGATAGATGAGAAGATTCCAAATAGTGTTGCAGACGCATTGTCAAGTGAAAATGGGTATCAATGGACCAAGGCAATGGAAGCAGAAATTTCTTCTATTAAGAAAAACGACACGTGGTATTTAGTAGACTTACCTGAAGGAGAAAAAGCCATAAAATGCAGATGGGTATTTGCATTGAAGCGAAACGAAAAAGGCGAAATCGAACGCTACAAGGCGCGGCTCGTAGCGAAGGGGTGTGAACAGCGTTTTGGTATCGACTACACCGAAACTTACTCACCAGTGGTTCGATATGCGACCATAAGGATGATTCTGGCAATAGCTGTACAGGAGAAGATGCATCTACACCAAATGGATGTGAGTTCAGCGTACTTACACAGCGAATTGGATGATGACATATACATGCAGCAGCCGGAGAATTTCATCGATAAAAAGTATCCGAAAAAAGTATTCGAAATTGAAGAAAGCTATCTACGGATTGAAGCAGTCTGGCAGACAATGGAATGTTAAACTTGATGAGGTATTAAAACGCATTGGATTTGAAGCATGCCAAAGCGAACCTTGTTTGTATACGATGAATAAAGGCGACAAATTGGTTTTGATTGCGGTCTACGTTGATGACATCATCGTTGCATGTAGGCAGAAGGCAGAACTAAATGAAGTAAAAGCGCGAATTGCAAAGGAGTTCGACGTAATTGACAAAGGAAAATTACATCATTTTTTGGGCATACGAAATTCAACGCGATGGCGAAACAGGCGACATCAAGCTAAGCCAGAAGAGCTACATAGAAGATCTGATAAAGCAATATGGTATGGAAGATTGCAAACAGATGTCAGTTCCTCTTGAACCGGGTTACCAAGTGGCTTGTAACCAACAATGTCGTAAAGCGGACATTACGTCATATCAGTCGATTATTGGTGCGCTGATGTATCTGGCAATTACGACTAGGCCAGATATTATGCATTCTGTGTCGAAATTGGCACAACGAAACACAGACCCACATGTGGAGCACATGGCGGCAGCGAAGCACATCTTGCGGTATTTAGCAGGTAGTATTAACTTAAAACTTTCTTATCGTGCAGGTGTCACAGGAATGAGAGTTTTTGTAGACGCTGACTGGGGCAGCGACGCCATCGATCGAAAGTCGTACACAGGCTTTGTATTCTTCTACGGAGATTGCGCCATTTCATGGGAATCGAAGAAGCAGAGCACAGTCGCACTTAGCAGTACAGAGGCAGAATACATGGCAGCTTCTAATGCAGCGAAGGAAGCCATTTTTTTGCGACGACTTCTAGCTGAGATTGGTTTTTGGGAACATGATCCAATAATTCTCAATGTTGACAACCAAGGCGCTCAGAAGTTGGCAGTTAATCCAGTATATCATAATCGCACAAAGCATATTGACGTGCGATACCATCATATACGCGAAGCAGTCAAGAACAACTAGATAGAGCTGCAGCATTGTCCAACTGAAGAGATGACAGCTGACGTTTTGACCAAGAATTTGTCAAGGGTTAAACATCATAAATATGTTAGTCAAATGAACTTGTTGTAACTATTGATTTAAATTTTTGAATGTAACTTTTATTTTTTGTAAAAGTGAACATGATCGTGGAGAAGGAGTGTTGAAACATATGACAACCCTAATGCAACGTTCATGCTCTCTTGCGCTCTTCACTATTGCTAAAGTGAGAGCACGCATATTTTGGTGTACATGAAACACACATTATCATATTCATTATTTTTTAGTTGCTAATAAACCTTATGAACGAACAGATCGCTGCTTCATTATTAACAATTTTTCTCCATCAAAAGGTTTTATATTTCTTTTTCCTTTTTCCATATTAATTTAATAATACCTTTCTGCAGTTATTAGGCGTGGGCTGGGCCTATAACCTGTTGAAAGATATAGAAACGACGTCACAATAAATGCACAAAGTTCATATGTATGTCTAATTTCCTTTTCTTTTATTTTATCTTGTTATTTTATGCCACGACTTGTCGTTTTAAACTACGATCACCAACTGAACTAAAAGAAAGCAAAAGTCTTTGCTGAAGCCAGCGTCACTTCAGCAATATACTAATACATACATAACAAATTGTAAGTCTTCATATATATATATGTATACATAATATACATAGAGTACATAATGATTGTGTTCTTGCTTCACACAGCAATAGCAGTGGCCGCAGACATAACTGTTGTGCCAGCGTCTATCCTTCTTGGCGCCAAGTACGAATGCTAGCACACATATTCGCACACATACATTACATGTATCATGCATGCACTACTGCGTATTTCAACAATAATCAACAACAAAAAATATGAGTACTTTTTCAAGCAGCACAAAAAAGAAAACAAAGCCACATAAGTACATACAATTACAAATATTCACATTACGCCAAATCTTGGAAAATACCCGTGAATTGAACAAAAACAGTCTACTTTGTTAGTATGTATTGCAAATTCGGGAAAGCACTTGAGCCGTATACAGCGTACATAGATGCGGGGCTATAACAGGTTAGCCACCCTGTCATCCTTGGCATCGATGCATGGAGTGAGTGATCACAATGTGATACATATTGATATGGCTTATTTCCCGCCCCTGGGTGTGAATGAAAAAGGCATTAGGTGGCGCATTTTTGGTGAGAGAAGCGGCAATGGGTACCCCCATTGAGGTCTTCAGGAGTCTGAGCACTGATGAGCAGTTAGACCGAGTCAATACCTGGACTACCGGTGTTAATAATACCGTGTTTCAGGTCTGTCCTAAGACGGATTTGAAATGGGTAAGGTGATGGACGCAAGAGCTTAACGTTAAGCGTCGTTATGTTATGCGCCTACGGCAGCAAGTCCATCGGCAGGACCTCAGACGTTTCATGAGGGAGTATAATGATCCTTAGTAAGAAAGATTCTGATACGAATGACCCTGACGTTCCTGAAAGGCGTTAAGACAGAACATAGAATAGACAGGTATCCTACAAAGTTGAAGTAAGTGGGGAGTGTGACGCCCATATAAAAGAGCGCTCAACTAAAACATTTTTATAGTGAATAAGTACAACCTAAATAGTAACAGCAAGTCGAACTTCAACAACAACAACCAGAGATAGCAGTCACAACACACAGCAGCCACACAACAACAAACAGAACAGCAAGCAGAAACAACGGAAAATGTCTCGCACAACACCAACACAGCACAGCTACCAATTAGACGAACAACAACAACCGCAGTAGCTAACGGTCGGAGCTCTCGGATCGGCAGAGAAGTACTAGCTTGGTCAGCTAGCGCCTGACTGGCAAGTGAACCAGTCATCTCCTGCGGCAGCTGTAACAGCGATAGGAGTAGTAACAGCGGTAGAGACGATTGCAGCATTGGGGGTAAATAGAGACGCCCGACGGAGAATAATAATTGATTCTTGTCTCGTTGCAGCCGTAGTTAAGTTGTTAAGTAAATAGTAGTAAAGTAGCTAGTATCCACGGGATCGGGAGAACTATAAACGCTTTTGAGATCGGAACGCATATATAATAATAATATTTAAATGTCATTAAAAAATAATACTTACCGAGATACAACAGTTAAATGACCGCAAGGTGCTCGCGTTTTCGCGATTTTTCAAATTTTGACGTGACCTTGAGAAAGAAAAAAATTAAAGGGCATTAAATTACCTTTCAGAATCCATTTTAGAAGTTAAAATTACTTTAATAGAAAAAAAGTTATGAGCTTTTGAATTTATCGATGTAGCCACCACCAAAAAATAGTTGGGGCAGTTCAGGAATAATGCCCCATATTGTAGTATATAACTATAGATGCCTTCGGGATCGGGACATTTAGGAAATATCCCACTCTTTCCCAGCGTAATATTAAGCTATTTTGAGTAATCTTAAAATACCATAAAATTGTGAAAAAATTTATTAATCAATTCTTAACCATTTTGGTTTTTAACTTAGTTAACAATTCATGTCTTTTTTATAAATTTCTCTCTTGACGGACTCTGGACACCCACTGAGGATCCCCCAGCCAGAGACGTCGTCACAAACTCTTTTTATTTACGTCCGTTTGAATGCTAGCAACAGTAATGGTCAACAAGTGAAAGACGCGCGAAGAGAATGCGACGAAATGACGGCACAAAATAGTTGTTGAATTTGATGCACTTTTCATCACAATTTGATTATGTTAATTATATTATTAATCAAGTACTTTAATAATAATTTGATTTTCTATACACTTTGTCCATACACTTTGATTTTTTATACACTTTACCTCGCCGGAGCCTCCAAATGTTGAGCCAACAAGCTTTTTTGTTAGCGCATTTCGCAATTTAAAGATCTGAACTAAAACGGCACCAAATTTCATCTCTGTACCTTAAATGGATGCAAAGATATGACAAATGTGTTTATCCCATATATGGGGGGTGGGGCATTGCCCCCACCGATTTTAACCAAACTTAAAAGGTAGACTTTTCTTGATCCTCTTAACATGTATACCAAATTTCATCTCTATACCTTAAATGGATGCAAAGATATAACCAATTTTTTTCCGCTTATATGGGGGGTGGGGCAACGCCCCTCCAATTTTGTCAAAACGTAGCCTATGTTTTGTTCCATCGTCCCATCTATCTCTATACCAAAATTCATATCTATACCAAAATTCATACAAACAAACATTCGCATTTATAGTATTAGTAGGATGTAAATGTATGTGGGAGTGCGTAGACTCCGCAACAACGACCGCACGACTTAGTTTTAATTTGCAACTAACAGAATATTAAAACAAAAAAGTAAGCAAAGGCAATAGCTAAACGAAATTGAACAGTTTTAGATAAAATGATTTAGACCCTTTATGAATGCAAAGATTTGAAACATTTTGATTATCGCTCATATGGGGGTTGGGGTATCGCCCCGTTCGGTTTTGATCAAACTTAACAGGTTGACTTCTACTGATCCTCTTAACATGTGTACCAAATTTCATTTATGTACTTTAAATGGATGCAAAGATATGAAAACAATTTGTTTCGCTTATATGGGGGTGTGGCAACGCCCCCTCCAATTTTATCATCGTCCCATCTATGTCTATATACATACATTTTAGTTTGATGTAAATATGTTAAATGTGCGTCTTTTTGTTGTCGTTTTCTCCTTTGTTTTGAAGGATTGTGAATATTTTTTCTTGATGCAGCGGCTGAGACATACGTCTCGTCCGTTTCCTACTAAGACTTCTTAGTTTACTCCGGTGCCGAACGTGCACACTTAGGTCCCTGCTCGGGCGCCAATTAAAATAATGACATTAATTAAACACTTTTTTATGTGTTTATGCTATACGCTTATTTTTATTATTTCTTCATTATTTTGAATTAAACCTCTCTGCAGCACTATCTGCTTTCCTCGAGTTCAGCAGTTTGCCCTGCGTCTCCTACAATCCAATCACGTTAAATGACGTGTTATCACCGATTCTTTATTTAATGCATATTTTCAAATATAAAGAGCGAGATTGAATTGAGTTGTTTGTGGGATGGGGGCTCGAGAAGTTCTGGGAGTTAACTTATATTTTATATAACACTTAACAACACAAAATAAATTGCTTATACAAAATTTAAGAATCGATACCAATAAGTCAACCAGTATTTTGTAACATCATTTATTCACAGTAATCCGTGCACTTTAGTGCGGATATATATAAATATTTATAAGAATAATAAACAAAATTACCACCAACTATTGTTTTCACGTTTACTTCTCTTCCGGCACATTAATGAGATCTTTGGCTTCCATCAATATTTCCATGGCGTTATTATACTCTTCGGTATCGGACAGCGAATCTTCGACCTGCATAAAAGTCTCCAACGCTTTGTAGGCCGCGAGGAGCTTACTAGTTATATACGGCTTCATGATGTTGTAGTCGTGTACGATTTTTTCCTGTTTATTCAGATTATAAACATCAACACCTTTGGACTGCAATTGTTCCAAACGATTCATCTCATGCACGAATTTTGTTTGGTACATCTTTTTCTCGTTGGTTAGACGCATCAAAGTTGAAACTTTTTCAGTTAACTCAGATAAACGTGGATCGATCATAGTTGAGTAAAATATATCAAATTTTTTGTAATGATATATTTTCTGACAACACAAGGCGCCCAACTTGACTTCCATCCAGATTAAACTATAAATTTCAAAAACTTTAATGCATATTCACGGCAATTGAAACGAATTTGGATGGCGCTACGCACTCGATAAAAATTTGAAGCTTCTCCAACCACTTCACTGCATTACACAAAGTCATAAAAATAGTTACTACATAAACAAAAAAAAAAGAAAAAAAGAAACCAAAACATTGAAGCAATTTCAAAAACTCAATGTTGTTTATTTTATGAGCTTTGGGATCTACGGATATGCGGGAATAACGTCGGCATCTTTTTCTTCTGCTCCTACAGAGTCTTTTCGCTGCCATGGCTGCAAGCAGGCACCAACCATAGCCACAGCTACATTTGGAGAAACAGCCACGAAATCGAAACCAACCTCAGAGAGAATTACACATGTTCTTGCTTACATGAGATAGTGCATAGTCTTCTAACTTGCTAGCACTTCTGCTTGGTGCACCCTATTGAGGTCATGGTGTCTAAAAGGTTAACTGGTCCACAATACCTCAGCAAAGATTCCTCCTATAACTCTATCTAGGAATTTGGAGCTATCAGTTAATATATCAAAGACATAGTTATAGTGAAGAAGAATGTTCCATTGTGACCTTGTAGGCATTGGGACATACATACATTTTGTTGAATGTTGTGTGCTACTCAGTACCACTGAATATGGAGTTTGTGAGTGACGATTCCGGTACAGTCTATTTTGTTAGTGTGTACTGCAAATTCGGGAAAGCACTTGAGCCGTTTATAGCGTACAAAGAGCACCGCATCGCATAACAGATTAGCCACCCTGTCAACCTTATTATCGATGCGAACGTATCATTGTCAGTAAGGTATCTAGACAGGCGTCTAGTTATCGTAATCGAGGAATTTTGCTGTCAGAATGTGTCGTGTCCAAGGACTTACAGGTGATTAACGAGCCTAGTAAATGGTATTCGTTCCCAAGACCGTGTGGAGTTAACGATACTTTAATAAATCATGCAGCTAGGAGATTTAGTTTTAGATGGTGTGTTAGGAAGGTGCAGGGAGTGAGTGATCACAATGTGATTCATATTGAGATGGCTTATATCCTGTTCCTGAGTGTGAATGAAAAGAGCATCCTTGGTGAGAGAAGCAGCAATGCGTACCCCCATTGCGGTCCTCAGAAAAATGAGCACTGATGAGCAGGTAGAGCAAGTGAACACCTGGATTACCGGTGTTAATAATACCGTGTTTCAGATCTGTCGTAAGACGAATTTGAAATGGGTAAGGTGATTGAGGCAAGAGCTGAACATTAAGCGTCGTTGGGTAATGCTCCTACGGGAGTAATACCAAAGGGCCAGATTCAGGGTCACTAATCTGGATCTGCAGGACCTCAGACGTGGCAAGACGGAGTATATGGATGTATTTTATCATTTGTTATTATACAAACTTGTTTCAAACTCTGCTCTTCTGTATGTTTTTTCGTCATTTCTATCGTCTTTCCGTCTTTTCTACCTTACAAGTTAAAATGGGAAATAGTGTTCCTTCTAACTCTCTAGTAATTTCTCTTTCCACTGCGGTCTTTCAAGTCGTAGAATCTCGTTACAAATTACTTCTTAATAATATTTAATCTTACTTAGCTCTTTCGTCTTTAAATTTCATAACTCTCTTTTTCTTTCGTCTTAAATTTGAATAGATTACTTTTCTTCTTTACAATTATCTCTTTTCTTTTCGTCTTTTAGTTATTTCAATAACTTTTCATCTTTCGTCTTCAATTTATCTTTTAACAATTCTCTTTTCTTTTCGTCTTTTTTAATCTTTCGTCTTAAATTTTTTTTTTTTTAAACCGTTTATTTTATGAACTATATATGAGGCATTCTCTGAAAAAAATTCCACTTAAAAAACAAAATTCTCCATTTTTTCTGACAATTATATATCTTGTAGTATATGTGCAAAGTTTGCCTAAAATCACCTGCCAGTAACACCACCACACCACCCATCAGCTTACGATTGTTGTGCATGTCTTGTAGACATCGGTCAAGCGCCTCGATGGCGTGTTTGTGTGACATGGTACATTCATCCCATTCAATAAGCTTGCATTGTTGTAACAGGGCACCGCGACTGCTACTCTTGCTGATATTGCACGTTGGGGTTTCCTCACTTGCCAGATTAAGAGGTAATTTAAAAATTGAGGTGGGCGGACACTCTTAACAATGTTGCAGCGATTCCAAAGGAAGCCACAGCTATTGCAACATTACAGTCTCTACGAATTTTAGCTAAAAGTAAATTAAGCAAAAAAGTTTTACCTGTACCACCAGGTGCGTCAAGAAAATAAACCCCGCTTTCATTTCTTTCAATTCGTTGACATATTTTCTGGTAAATTTCTTCTTGCTCAGGCAGTAGACGTGGTACAATTTCCTTCACGTGAGCATCTATTATGGTCGTGTCGTAACTTAGCTCTCTAACCAAATCATTTGAGAACTCTCCTGTGCGCTGTGGTGTAGGCATACCAAAGTCAGATAACATCTTTCCTGAAATTGAGATAATTTTGTCCTCGATCTGTTTGAGTGCTTCATTGAAACAGAGATCATCGTTGAGTAGATTCGTGCTTTCATATCTACGCAAGATATCCTCGTAAACATTGTCTTGTATTTGTCCCATAGGGGAAGAGGATTATATAAACCGCAAGTGCATATCATTACGGCAAATAGCTCTCTTAATTTAGCTGGTGAGCGACACAGAACGGCCTCTTCCATCGTGGCATCCCAGTGGTTGTCATCTTCCAACATTCCCAACTTCTCACATACCTCTCGAAAGGTGGATCACACGAAAGGATCATTCCCTTTGTTTATATACTTGCAAATGTATTTTATAGCCTGTACCGTGTTACAGAACTCTACATTTATGTGGGAGTTAAACATTTTAGAAAGGAGGGGGGAATATGGAACAACCCAGCTGTTGTCTACTAATATTTCCCGGGTACTACCTCTAATTTTTAGAGCTGCCCTACGTCCGCCATCTTCGGGTGCTCTACGCCTATACAAAGGGTAACCTTTATCGTTGAGTATCTTTTAAAAACGCCCGAGGATACTTTTTGGTACACTTTCTATCTTTCATACACTGTGATGATGGGTTAAGTGGACCACACGGCCCGTGAATCATGATCTTGGTCACCGTATCGACAAGTTTTGGATCAGTTTCTGGGTTTGGTATCTCAGCATTTATGACATCGTCAATTTGATTGGGACGCAATTTCTTCTGCAACCATAATAATAAGTGCACGTGAGGCAACCCACGTTTTTGCCACTCAATAGAATACATGAAGCACTGCATGTCACCAAATATTTTGCCTTTTGTAAGTAGAGAAACTAAGTTAAGTCATGTCGTTCCGTTGAATTTTGGCCAGCCATAAGCTCCTGGGTAATTTCTGGCCAAGCGGGGTTACATGTTAATGTTATAAACAGATCAGGCCTGCCATAGTTACGCACGTATGTGAATGCATCTTGAGTATATTCATGAAGATATCTTGGGCTATTAACAAACGATGATGGAAGAATCACCGCCTGGCCCAAGTTATTTGGATCCAGATCTGCATCGTTTCTAATCGCGTCTTGTAAAAGGAATGTAGTTTTCAGCCCGTAGTTTCTTTTGATTTAAAGAAATAAACCTCAAGCGCTCACTCTCCATCTTGACATACATGTCCACCATAAACTGGTGAAGGAGAAGTCTACACCGAAGCAATAAATTAAAGTCGGCGCGATGGACCATCAGATGATATGCGTAAAAGTCCTTACAGGATACTTTTTTGTTTGGTATAGGTGATTTGGTAACTGGACTTATCTGTGGAATATCAATGCTATATCCCTCCTGTCCTTTCCAAAAAATTATTGGGTATTCAAGTGCGTCATAAAATCTATGAGTGTCCGGAACTCTGGTGAGCATGCCATAATTCGCTTGAACAACGACGTCGCGAGACGCAGTTTGATCACAACTAACTACTACGGCAGCTATTTCATTTATGGTCGGGACATTGAACCATCTCTCGTGTTGATCACGTGGTACGCGGTCTGGATGGATCACAACTTTATAACTGTCGTTTGGCACTCTATCTTTCGCTGATTTAAATTCATGTACCAAATCGTTATGAGCGTGTAGAACTCTTTGTATTTTTTGGACTACATTTTTTTCTACTCCTTGTACGTACTCCAAATACCTATTTACTTCAGCTTCCTCATCACCCATGAAGTAAACTTGTAAAAATTGAGGTTGCATATTGGTCGCAGGGAGCAAGGAACCAATTCTGTGGTATACTTGACCTTGAACAGTGAAAGTCGGACAAAATCCTGGCATTGAGACAATTTTATCCGCTCCAAAAGACGTCATATGGAAGCATGAATTATATTTCCTAATATTTTTTAGAAAACGGCGAGACTCATCTGTTTCATTAGAGAAAAGATTTTTCAGTGGTTCAACCGGCTCATCTATTGTAGAAATTGATACTTTTCCCCCCGAACAACACATGCCTGCCGTTTCCTCTTGCCATTTAAGAGCTTCACAAAATCGGCAATCTTTGTTCATTACGTTTATTTTTATAAGCTTGTGACTTTCATAGTCAAGCGTTTCGTCGTACTCAAATGCCGCTTTTTCGAATGCACCCCATGTGTTTTTCGTAAATGTTTGACGACGCTGTACCGCCTTTTCAGCAACAGCGCTTCTATGGGCTTCAGCCATCTCAACGGACTCTGTGGCTCTTTGAAACGCTATATAAGCTGCCTGCTGTTGATGCCGAGCTTGGGACTGCTGCGGTGTCTCAGCAGCCCTTTGGGACGCCAGATACTCCGCATTCTGTTGACGCCGAGCTTGGGACTGTTCCGGTGTCTCGGCAGACCTTTGGGACGCCAGATACTCAACATGTTGTTGATGCCGAGCTTGGGACTGCTGCGGTGTCTCAGCCGCCCTTTGGGACGCCACATACTCCGCATTCCGTTGACGCCGAGCTTGGGACTGCTCCGGTGTCTCAGCAGCCCTTTGGGACGCCAGATACTCCGCATTCTGTTGACGCCGAGCTTGAAACTGTTCCGGTGTCTCGGCAGACCTTTGGGACGCCAGATACTCAACATGTTGTTGATGCCGAGCTTGGGACTGCTGCGGTGTCTCAGCCGCCCTTTGGGACGCCACATACTCCGCATTCCGTTGACGCCGAGCTTGGGACTGCTCCGGTGTCTCAGCAGGCCTTTGGGACGCCAGATACTCCGCATTCTGTCGACGCCGAGCTTGGAACTGTTCCGGTGTCTCGGCAGACCTTTGGGACGCCAGATACTCAACATGTTGTTGATGCCGAGCTTGGGGCTGCTGTGGTGTCTCAGCCGCCCTTTGGGACGCCACATACTCCGCATTCCGTTGACGCCGAGCTTGGGACTGCTCCGGTGTCTCAGCAGCCCTTTGGGACGCCAGATGCTCCGCATTCTGTTGACGTCGAGCTTGTGACTGTTCCGGTGTCTCTGCAGATCTTTGGGGTGCCAGATACTCAACATGTTGTTGATGCCGAGCTTGGGACTGCTGCGGTGTCTCAGCCGCCCTTTGGGACGCCACATGCTCCGCATTTCGTTGACGCCGAGCTTGGGACTGTTCCGGTGTCTCAGCAGCCCTTTGGGACGCCAGATACTCCGCATTCTGTTGACGCCGAGCTTGGAACTGTTCCGGTGTCTCGGCAGACCTTTGGGACGCCAGATACTCAGCATGTTGTTGATGCCGAGCTTGAGACTGCTCCTGTGTTTCAGCAGCTCTAGCTACCTTCATAGCTCGTGCTTTATTTGACCTTTTTGAAAGATTAGTCTTGCGCTTTCGGTCCATTATTTCAAATAATTATTATGAACGTTTTTAAAAATTTTGGTAATTGGTCAAACGCTTTTATTTTAAAACGTTAAGCCTTTAATATATGCGATCCGTTCTTTGCAAAATTACAATTGAAACTATTTAAGAAATCTTCTTCGCGAGAACTTAGTCATTTTATTTACCTGCTTCTTTTCCACTCAATAATTTTTTTGATACTCTTTTAAAGTCTTATTTTTATCAAAGGGTTTTATTACCTGCTTATCTTCAATTGTAGAAACACCTGTTTCTTATCCACTTCATCAATACCTGTTCATCTTCCTTTAGATAAAATTGACCTTTATATTCATCCATTTTTATGGAATGCATAAAAAAAGGTTTTACCTGCTCATCTTCCTTTGGATAAAATTGACCTTTATATTCATCCATTTTTATGGAATGCAGGTGGTATTTGTTTTTATTTCAAACCTTAAGGTTTGTAAGTTGTTTTTATTTTGCATTTGTTTACGCCGCAACCGGCGATAATGGGTTAAGTTTTTGTTATATTTTAAAGTTGTAAATAGTAAAACAGAACACGAAAAAGAGCAAGCGAGAGAGAAGATTCCGTTAGGAACTTCTCTCTATTAGTATGTATAACCCACCACCTTTTGCATTGATTTTGTATACTTTTCTTGTGATCGCTTGCATTAGAAGCAAAACAGTTGCAATTTCGTCTCCGTCGCCTCAAGCTCGCTAATTTAAGTCTCTGCCGCGGTGGGCAGAGCTACTGTTTTGAATAGTTACGTTTTCGTCTCCGCGCTATCAACTCGATCGTGTTAGGTCTCTGCCTCGGTGGGCAGAGCTAATACTTTTGTTGTTTTTAAGAACATTTTTCATTGCGCCAACTAAATTGTGTTGTTGGGCGCATTAGAGTATAAATAAAATATTATTGGTGAATAATAAGAAATATAAGTGGGCAGCAAAATTGTGTAAACAATAAACAGAAATAATTGATGCGACTTGGCACCATATAGTGAAATTACTAGAGAAAATAAGTATGACAAATAAACGTTAAACT
This sequence comes from Leucophenga maculata, assembly GCA_035044805.1. Classification (NCBI taxonomy): domain Eukaryota; kingdom Metazoa; phylum Arthropoda; class Insecta; order Diptera; family Drosophilidae; genus Leucophenga; species Leucophenga maculata. Next base: position 14,579 of record JAWNNP010002054.1, read on the forward strand.
AATATTAAAACTGAAAGTGTTTTTAATTAGAAAAGGAAGTGCTTTGCTTTAGGCCAAAGGTGCGATCTGCAACGCAGGCCACTTAGGAACGGGCTCGTCAACTAAGCTTAGAGCGAAATAAAGATATATATCGGTGGATATATATTGGCGTCTGCGTCTCGACAGGAGTAATCGGTGGATTTGGAGCTCGAGAACGCAACGCAAAGAAGGCGGACTCATTTCTCATCCTGGATGCATCGATACTGTGAGTGTTTCATTTTCAGAGTGTGAACCCAGCAACACTAGCGAATAGGTCGCTAGTGCAACAGCTGTGACGACGTCGCCGCTGTTGGAGGTTGGACAGCTTTACTGGCGCCGCCGGTGAAGCAACAGCATTCATAATTCTTAATTAATCTATTATTTGTTACCTGCTATATTTTGCAAGTGAAGTAACAAAAACCAAATAGAGAAGAAATATCTTTTATAATCGTATTAATTTTAAAAAATTTTCTTACACCAAATGAACATGGAAGATCAAATTATTTAAAGCAATTTCATGTACATGAAGAAACTGTAAAATAATTTGAAAAGTGCTTCTTGCGAATGTGTTAAAAGAAATTTGAACACAATCGTTGACAAATTTTAATTATCGTGCGGTATCACCTCCACCGATTTTGACCAAACTTAACAGGTTGACTTCTCGTGATTCTTTTAACATGTATACCAAATTTCATCTCTGTACCTTAAATGGATGCAAAGATATGACAAATTTTGATTGTCGCTTATATGGGGGGTGGGGCAACGCCCCCTCCGATTTTGTCCAAACTTAACAGGTTGACTTCTCCTCATCCTCTTAACATGTATTCCAAATTCCATCTCTGTACCTTAAATGGATGCAAAGATATGACAAATTTTGATTGTCGCTTATATGGGGGGTGGGGCAACACCCCCTCCGATTTTGTCCAAACTTAACAGGTTGCCTTCTCCTCATCCTCTTAACATGTACACCAAATTTCATCTCTGTACCTTAAATGGATGCAAATATATGAAAAATTTTGATTGTCGCCTATATGGGAGGTGGGGCAACACCCCCTCCGATTTTGTCCAAACTTAACAGGTTGACTTCTCCTCATCCTCTTAACATGTATACCAAATTTCATCTTTGTACCTTAAATGGATGCAAAGATATGCCAAATTTTGATTGTCGCTTATATGGTGGGTGGGGCAACGTCCCCTCCGATTTTGTCAAAACGTAGCCTATGTTCTTTTCCATCATCCCATCTATCTCTATACCAAAATTCAGACGAATTGGTTGAGCGGCTTAGCCGTAAGAGAGGAACATCTATACATACATCCATACAAACTTTCGCATTTATAATATTAGTAGGAATAGGAATAGTTACTTTCTGTTGATCTGAACAATAAAGTGCAAGATCTTAAACATTTCCTTTCGAATAAGCGCAATTTTTCCATAAAAGAGGGAGAAATATTGAACCAAATATTGCATGCATTTGTTAATATTGGTTGATGAACGCTTGGTATATTAATACTTTAACTTTGATGTTAATAAATTTCGAGTACATCAGCGACTGAAATACAAAGAATTCTTTTTTTGCTTTTTCTATTTGCATGTTTATATGTTTATGGAAATACAAAAAACGATCGAGATACACTCCCAAATACTTAACGTTGCTGACTGTTGTTAATATTTCTCTTGTATTGACTGAATAGACTTCGAAATTTTTCCAGTTTTTTTTAACATCGGAGTTGCATTTTTGTACTGGTGGACGATATAAAATAGTTTCGCATTTACTGTGGTTAATCTTAAGATGCCACTTACGTGTATAATTTTCCATTATGGCGAAGCCATTCTGGAGTTCTGCGTTAATGTTTGCTATTGTTCTATCAGGGTGGTAAATGATAATATCATCAGCAAAAGCTATGATATGGTCGAGTCTATTTAGTAAGTCTAGTATGTACAGATTGAATAAACATGGGGAGTTTACAGTTCCTTGTTGAAGTCCGTTTTGTATCTTGAACTTTTTTTTTGCTATTTTGGTTTTTATTATTGATACAGAAATGTTTTTCGTGAATCATGTTGTGTATAATTGTAAGTAACTGTACAGGAAATTTGTCTTTTATTAATTTGAAAATCAAACCTTTTAATCACACACTATCGAAAGCTTTTTCAAGGTCAGCTAGGCAAGCTCCTATAGCTTTTCGATTGTTCTGATGCCATTGGATTTCAGAGGTCAGTAGGTGAATTGCATGGGTAGTAGAGTGTCTGTACTTAAAGCCAAATTGACGTTCGTTGTTTAATTTAAATTTTTCGCAGTGTTTGGATATATTTATGTTTATACATGTTTCAAATACTTTACTGATATTAGGAAGTAATCTAATTGGACGTAGATTATTTAACTCTGTAGGGTCTTTGTTCTTTTTTTGTAAAAAAATTACTTTGGCTATTTTCCAGCTAGATGGAAAATGGTCATTGTTGAGCATGTTGTTAAACCGGATACAGTAATTGGCTATAAGTTCATTTGGTATATGTTTTAACGCTATGTTTGGTATTTCGTCTAAGTCATATTTAGAGTTTTTTACCGTTTTGAATATCCTTGTTTGGTTCTTAGTAGTAAGTGATTCCAGTTTTGATTTTATTTTGTTGTTTACTGCTATTGAAAAGTTGTCCTTTATAATTTTTTGAACTAATTTTAATTTAGCTTTAAGTAAGTTGAGATGATATGGCGTCAAGGTGCATTCTTATCTGTTATGTTAGAAGTTAGAATATTACTTTTTACTAATTGTAGTCTTTTTATGATTGGATTTATTATATCTATGTACGTCTTTCTAAATTTTGGTACAACTTGGTTTAATGTTATTTTTATTGTTTGTGAGATTTTTTTTAAAAGTTCGTCAATTTCCGTATTACTTAGGTTTTTAGGCCCTGTACCGAAGGTACAAGAGCCTATTGGGTTTGTGCAAATGTATGTAACAGGTAGAAATAATGGTCGGAGACCCCCCAAAGTTACCAACATTATGGTCAGGAATGAAAGAGGAGTCGATATAGCCATGTCCGTCTGTCCGTCCGTCCGTCCGTCTGTCCGTCTGTATGAACGAAAGGATCTCGGAAACGGTAATAGATAGAGACTTCGTGTTTTTTGCATTCGACTAGGATTGCTCCGGAATTTCACAAGTTTATTTTGCCCCTCCCCCCCTTCCCCATAAAATCACCCCTTAGGGTGAAAATTTCTTCGGCACAAAAAAAATTGAGTGTACCAATATAGAGATAACGTCTCTCTAAACAAAAATCCAAAAAGTTCATCAAAATCGGATAATAAATGGCGATTTTATAAGCAATTGAATTTGAACAACCCCCCTTTTCTTTTTCATTCATATTCGCGCAGTGAGAAGTGGTCATGTGTTTGGTCATAAGCTCGGGAAACATTTAATATGTTTGTTAGGCGACCTGAACTGGTACAGGGCCTCTTACAGTCGGTTACGCCCGACTGTATTTCCTTACTTGTTGTTGTTTGGTACATTTAGTTCTCTATTTGTTTTATTTTTTAGATTATTTCGAAATGTGTCTTAAATTTATCTTTTTAACAATACTCTTTTCTTTTAGTCTTTTTTCATCTCTTCACTTTTAATTATTAACTTTGAATTATTTATACCATTTTCTCTTTTCAGCTTAAATTTATATTTCTTCGCCTTTGGTTTTTTTTTTTTCTTTCAAAAATTTTTCGTCTCAAAATTATCATTTTAAATCTTCTTTTTCATCTTTTAAAATTTCTGAATACATTTTCTTGCTTCTTCTTTTCAATCTCTTATATTTTTTCTCAAAATTTACTCTCAATTTTTTCCAAAATTTACTCTATATTTTTCTGAGAATTTAATACTTATTTTTTTCCAAAATTTACTTTCTTTGTATTTTTCAAAATTTATAAATTTTCGCCTTTTGATTTTAATGAATCAATCTTCTCTGTTTAATATTTTTAAAATTTTCACTCTTTAATTTTTACAAAATTTTGTCTGTTTAATTTTTCAAAATTTACACTCTTTAATTTTTAAAAATTTTCTATCTTTAAATTTTCCAAAATTTACTCCTTAATTTCGTCTTTTGATTTTAATGAATAAAAATATCTTTTTTCTTTAAATTTTTCAAAATTTACTCTATATTTTTCTCAAAGTTTACGAGCCCTAACCACTATTAATTCGTACAGCATGCAATTTCGCTGCAATTCACATTTCAAATAAATTTTTTGTCTCCAAATGGTTTGAACCAACTTAGTTGCCAATGATTAGGTAGATTAAATGTGAAAATAAAAAACATTACAACAACAACAATAACCAACTCTGAAAAAGGAAAAAAATTAATTTATATAAAGCATATGTTTTAAGTCTTAATATACCTGACCACTATTAATACATACACACAACAATTGTTGACGAAAAAGAAGAAAATGAAAGAATGTTGTACTAAAAGAGAATCAAATTGCTTTTTGCGTTACTCATATCCTATTTGATGATCTTCGGCAATACGATTTTAGTGTTTTAACGTTTAACGTTTCTGGATACAAATACAATGGGACTCCGTGATATTTAGCTCCTAATCAATGTTTCACGTGTGTGCTGGTGACGCTCGACGTAGGGTCATTCGTACAAAAAATGAAGCTTACCATAAAGACTGTGTTAAACGCACTATATCCAAAACCGTTTTATGGTGCGGGAGTGCATGTCATCAAATGGTGTCAGATAGCTACATTTTGTTGACGGGACCGTGAACACTGCAAGGTACGTGGACATTTTGGAAAAAAATCGAATACCCTCAATTTCGAAGCAGGCCCCGTTTGATGAATACACCTTTTAGCACGACGGTGCATCATCCCATACCGCAAAATCGACCAAGAACTGGTTAGAAGCGATGAATTTTGAGGGTTTAGATTGGCCATCTTCCAGTCCAGACCTTAATCCCATCGAGAATTTATGGGCAATAATCAAAATGAGATTGAGAATTGACCCACAACGCACACGTGAAGGCCTTAAACAGAAAATTCAAGAAATTTAGGGTTCTATCACTCTAGATGAATGCAAACACTTGATCGACACAATGAGCAAGCGAATAAACGAAGTAATTCTTAACAAGGGTGAAGTCACCCAACACTAGTACTAAAAACTAGTATGTATTAATAGTGGTCAGGTATATTAAGACTTAAAACATATGCTTTATATAAATTAATTTTTTCCCATTTTCAGAGTTGGTTATTGTTGTTGTTGTAATGTTTTTTATTTTCACATTTAATCTACCTAATTATTGGCAATTAACAGTAAGTTGATTCAAACCATTTGGAGACAAAAAATTTATTTGAAATGTGACTTGCAGCGAAATTGCATGCTGTACGAATTAATAGTGGTTAGGGCTCATACTCTTTATATTTTTGAAAATGTTCCTCTTCCAATTTTCAACAATCATTTCTCATTTTTCAACTTTAATTTTTAATTAATTAAGTTATCTTCTTTCTTCAAATTTTTTCTCTTAAAATTGTACCATAGTAGCAACAATGCTGTATATGAATAATGTCATACTTTCCTGTTGTGCAAAACAACCCTTAATTGAAGCTGCTGCTACTCACTCATTCGTGTTGCGTCCCTCTCGACATTTCTGCTTGCTGTACGCACTTTCTGCTGCGATCCCTTTCTGCTCGCTGTTTGCGTCTCTGCTCTGTTGTCACCTCTGCTTCGTTTTACGCATTATATAGCGAATGCCCGCTCTCTGTTGTTCTCTTACGCAGTATACAGCGATTGCCCGCTCTCTGTAGTTTTATTACGCATTGTATAGCGAATGCCCGCTCTCTGTAGCTGAACGAAATTAAACAGTTTTAGATGAAATGATGTAGACCCTTTATGAATGCAAAAATATGAAACATTTTGATTATCGATCATATGGGGTGTTTAGACCGACCTGGGGTGCAATATTGATCTGGGTCAGTCGTGCTGAAAACTGAGAGTAATGAAATTTTGCGCTAATTTTCTTTAGAAAATTAGGCGCATTAAATGCAGTGTCCGGGAGTGGCACCTGCTTTATATTAGTGGAAAAGTGTTAGTAGTTTAGAGTTCCAATAAAAAGGGTCGAAGCTTTTGACAAATGGCTGCTTCGTAGCCTTACAAATTACTCGTTACATAAAAAAGGTGAGTTTAATATTAACTAGTATTTATCGAACTCGATAACTACTGTTATCGGTTCGATTGTTGACAAGCGTTTTTTCTCCTTCACACCACGCACTGTACACGCTACGCGTGCTCTTTTTTGTTCTTTTTTGTGAATGTTTTTTATGCACTTTTTACCCTTCTCTGTCACACTACCACTCTAATACTTTTTTGATTGTATTCAGACAAAAAACAGAAAAAAAAAATTAAAGCACAATTAAGGGAAAAAAAAAATAATAGGCGCACACACCAAACCAAATAATTTTAGTGTGCTTCGCACTTATGTTTGCACTTTTTTTATTTTTATTTTTTTATTTTTGATTTTGTATTTTTTTACAGGCTATTTAACTTCACCTTTGTATAAGCGATTTTTGCTTTTTCTTCTTTGTTTTTTCTGATTTTTTTTTTTATTTTTAGCACTTTTCACTTCTTTTGTTCTTTCTTGATTTTTTTTTCTATAATTTTAGTTTCGCACTTTATATATGTATGTATAAGCGTCTTTTGCGTTTTTTTTTTTTATATCACAAGCGCCTTTTTGATTTTTAGCACTTTTCACTTCTTTTGTTCTTTCTTGATTTTTATGCAGTTTTTATTTTTCACTTGTTTTTTTTTTTGTTTAAATTTTTTTAGCGCCTTTATTTGTTAGATTTTGTTATATTTTTATTTATTTATTTTTTTTTTTTTTTAAATATTACCTCTTGCTGCTGCTGCTTTTCGCGTTTTTTTTTCAAGTGTGGACGTTTTAGCGCAAATTCGTAAATCGCTTTACCTTTGGCGGAAAATTTGATTGCGAAAATTTGATTGGGAACTGTATACGAAAGGACTTTTCCTTTTACTGCTCGAAGGACCAATGTTTAGACCGACCTGGGGTGCAATATTGATCTGGGTCAGTCGTGCTGAAAACTGAGAGTAATGAAATTTTGCGCTAATTTTCTTTAGAAAATTAGGCGCATTAAATGCAGTGACAGTTACAAATGTTTATTTAAAAATACTCCATATGAATTTAAATTCATTATTTTAAATAATTACTTTTTAAATTTAAAAAGAAAAAATGCAAAAGGACTTGTCGGCGACGCGTATCAGGCATCGACATGGGGGTTGGGGTATTCTAATGCGGCTGCAGCGACTGCGATAGACGCTATAATGGCGACTGCTGCTCGCCCGAACAGTTTTTTTGTATACCTTTTAGTTTGATGTAAATATGTTAAATGTGCGTCTTTTTGTTGTCGTTTTCTCCTTTGTTTTGAAGGATTGTGAATATTATTTCTTGATTTAGCGGCTGAGACATACTTCTCGTCCGTTTCCTACTAAGACTTCTTAGTTTACTCCGGTGCCGAACGTGCACACTTAGGTCCCTGCTCGGGCGCAAATTAAAATAATATCATTAATTAAACACTTTTTTATGTGTTTATGCTGTACGCTTATTTTTATTATTTCTTCATTATTTTGAATTAAACCTCTCTGCAGCACTATCTGCTTTCCTCGAGTTCAGCAGCTTAAATAACTAAGCTTAAACTTAATGAATATACTGACGCCGGTATGCCCTGCGTCTCCTACAATCCAATCACGTTAAATGACGTGTTATCACCGATTCTTTATTTAATGCATATTTTCAAATATAAAGAGCGAGATTGAATTGAGTTGTTTGTGGGATGGGGGCTCGAGAAGTACTGGGAGTTAACTTATATTTTATACTAGCTGTTCCCGGCACGCTTTGCTGCGCCCAGTAAAAATTATTTTCATTTTTTATATTTTCCTCCTGCTCGACTCAAAGCACTTCTTTACTTCTTCCAGCGAAATCGATAAATCAAAAAACTTTATTATATCTTTTAAAGTATGAAACTTTATTCTGTTTTCTTAACTTGATTACTTCATCCGATCCCATTAACATGAACAGCAAATTTCATCCATATACTTCAAATGGATGCAAAAGTATGTTGAATTTTGTTTATCGGGTGGGGCATAGCCCCTTCGATTTTGACCAAACTTAACAGATTACTTTTCCCGATCACATTAACATGTGTAATAAATTTCGTCACCGTATTTCAAATGGATGCAAAGATATGTTGAATTTTGTTTATCGCTTAAATGGGGGGTGGGGCATAGCCCCCTCCAATTTGCACCAAACTTAACACGATCCCAGTAACATGTGTAATAAATTTCGTCCCCGTACCTCAAATGGATGCAAAGATATGTTGAGTTTTGTTTACCGCTTGTATGGGTGGGGGGGCACTGCCCCCTCCGATTTTGACCAAACATAACAAGATTACTTATCTCGATCCCATTAACATGTGTAATAAATTTCGTCCCCGTACCTCAAATGGATGCAAAGATATGTTGAGTTTTGTTTACCGCTTGTATGGGGGGTGGGGCACTGCCCCCTCCGAAATATAGCCTACAGCATTCCTCGATAAATGTACTATCCAACACTGAAAGAATTTTTTAAATCGGACCAGCGGTTTCTGAGATTAGCGCGTTCAAGCAAACTCTTCCGCTTTATATATTAGTATAGATAACACTTAACAACACAAAATAAATTGCTTATACAAAATTTAAGAATCGATACCAATAAGTCAACCAGTATTTTGTTACATCATTTATTCACAGTAATCCGTGCACTTTAGTGCGGATATATATAAATATTTATAATAATAATAAACAAAATTACCACCAACTATTGGTTTCACGTTTACTTCTCTTCCGGCACATTAATGAGATCTTTGGCTTCCATCAATATTTCCATGGCGTTATTATACTCTTCGGTATTGGACAGCGAATCTTCGACCTGCATAAAAGTCTCCAACGCTTTGTAGGCCGCGAGGAGCTTACTAGCTATATACGGCTTCATGATGTTGTAGTCGTGTACGATTTTTTCCTGTTTATTCAGATTATAAACATCAACACCTTTGGACTGCAATTGTTCCAAACGATTCATCTCATGCACGAATTTTGTTTGGTACATCTTTTTCTCCTTGGTTAGACGCATCAAAGTTGCAACTTTTTCAGTTAACTCAGATAAACGTGGATCGATCATAGTTGAGTAAAATATATCAAATTTTTTGTAATGATATATTTTCTGACAACACAAGAAAGCCAACTTCTATATTAATACATAAAATTAATATGAATTCAAGGCATACATTCCTCTTTGTTTTTTTTTTAATAAAGTGTTTTGCTTTATTGTGTTTCATAGGCGCCCAACTTGACTTCCATCCAGATTAAACTATAAATTTCAAAAACTTTAATGCATATTCACGGCAATTGAAACGAATTTGGATGGCGCTACGCACTCGATAAAAATTTGAAGCTTCTCCAACCACTTCAATGCAATACACAAAGTCATAAAAATAGTTACTACATAAACAAAAAAAAAATAAAAAAAAAAACCAAAACATTGAAGCAATTTCAAAAACTCAATGTTGTTTATTTTATGAGCTTTGGGATCTACGGATATGCGGGAATAACGTCGGCATCTTTTTCTTCTGCTCCTACAGAGTCTTTTCGCTGCCATGGCTGCAAGCAGGCACCAACCATAGCCACAGCTACAGTTGGAGAAACAGCCACGAAATCGAAACCAACCTCAGAGAGAATTACACATGTTCTTGCTTACACGAGATAGTGCATAGTCTTCTAACTTGCTAGCACTTCTGCTTGGTGCACCCTATTGAGGTCATGGTGTCTAAAAGGTTAACTGGTCCACAATACCTCAGCAAAGATTCCTCCTATAACTCTATCTAGGAATTTGGAGCTATCAGTTAATATATCAAAGATATAGTTATAGTGAAGAAGAATGTTCCATTGTGACCTTGTAGGCATTGGGACATACATACATTTTGTTGAATGTTGTGTGCTACTCAGTACCACTGAATATGGAGTTTGTGAGTGACGATTCCGGTACAGTCTATTTTGTTAGTGTGTACTGCAAATTCGGGAAAGCACTTGAGCCGTTTATAGCGTACAAAGAGCACCGCATCGCATAACAGATTAGCCACCCTGTCAACCTTATTATCGATGCGAACGTATCATTGTCAGTAAGGTATCTAGACAGGCGTCTAGTTATCGTAATCGAGGAATTATGCTGTCAGAATGTGTCGTGTCCAAGGACTTACAGGTGATTAACGAGCCTAGTGAATGGTATTCGTTCCCAGGACCGTGTGGAGTTAACGATACTTTAATAAACTATGCAGCTAGGAGATTTAGTTTTAGATGGTGTGTTAGGAAGGTGCAGGGAGTGAGTGATCACAATGTGATTCATATTGAGATGGCTTATTTCCTGTTCCTGAGTGTGAATGAAAAGAGCATCCTTGGTGAGAGAAGCAGCAATGCGTACCCCCATTGCGGTCCTCAGAAAAATGAGCACTGATGAGCAGGTAGAGCAAGTGAACACCTGGATTACCGGTGTTAATAATACCGTGTTTCAGATCTGTCGTAAGACGAATTTGAAATGGGTAAGGTGATTGATCTCAAACACACTCTCCCGACTGCTCAGGGAAACCTCTCCGACTTATCGAGATATATGTGAGCAGTGGACACATATCACCTGCTCCATGGATAGGGCTTCCAAGGATGTCATTGGTAATACAAAACCTGTGAAGAATTCTTGGTACGACGAGGAGTGTCGCAATACTACTGCAGAGAAGAACGCTTCCTATTAGCGAACTCTGCAGTTGGGAGCAACGCGAGCTATTAGAGAACGATAGCGAGAGAAACGGAGAGAGGGGAAACTCTTTTTCAGACGCAAGAAAAAGGAGCAAGAAAGGCGGGAGTTTGAGGATGTTGAGATGTTACGTAACAGAACTGAAGCTCGAAAATTCTATCAAAAGGTCAAGTGTCTGACTGACTGAAGGTTTTAAGCCCGGAGTAACTTTCTACAAAGATGACAATGGAAATCTGGTAACGGATGAACAGGAATCACTGAGATTATGGAGGAGTCATTTCTCCAACCTACTCGGAGGCGATGAAGCGCACAATTCCGCCGATAGAGAAATGACACCGGAACCACCAGTTAATGATGGCACTATTGTAAGAGCCACCGGACTATAACGAGGTCGATTCAGTTATTAAAAAGCTGAAAAATAACAAAGCGGCAGGCTCTGATGAGCTGCCAGCTGAGTTATTTAAGACCGGCGGCGAAGAGTTGGTTAGGAGTATGCACCAACTTTTATGCAAGATATGGTCCGATGAACGCATACCCAATGACTGGAATCTCAGTGTTCTCTGTCCTATCTTTAAGAAAGGAGACCCCGCTGTTTGCACCAACTACCGCGGAATAAGTTCCTTTCCATTGGATATAAGACTTTGTCGCGCGTATTGTGTAATAGGCTGAAGCCATATGCGACTCATACCGACTCACTGATAGGACGATATCAGTGTGGCTTCAGACCAAAAAGGTCGACCAGTGACCAAATATTCACATTACGCCAAATCTTGGAAAAGACCCGTGAGTTCAACAAAGACACTCACCACCTATTTGTCGATTACAAAGCCGCTTTCGACACGCCGATAAGAGCGAAGTTCTTCGACGCCCTGTCTGCACTAGGTATCCCGGCAAAGATTGTCCGTCTTTGCATGGCGACGCTATCTAACACACAAAGCGTTGTCAGGGTGGGGAAAAACCTCTCCGACCCCTTTGATACCAAGAGAGGTTTCAGGCAGGGCGATGCTCTATCGTGCGATTTTTTCAATCTCCTGATGGAATACATCCTACGCCAATGCCCGTACATACAGAGTATGTCGGGCTCGATCTTCCAAAAGGAAGTGATGCTGCTCGCTTACGCCGATGACATCGATATCATCGGTACGCAGGAACGGCGAGTCAGCAAGGCGTTCTCGGAGATTGAAAAACAGTCTCGGCTCATGGGTCTAGCGGTGAACGAGGACAAGACGAAGTACTTGGTGTCTTCTGGCTGCCACTCCGTCAATGCGTCTTGGACGGTCAGTGACGATGGAGAATTTCAACTTCAGTGTTGTAGAAAACTTCGTCTATCTCGGAACAGAGATGACCAGCAACAACAACGTCAGCCTGGAGATCAGGCGAAGAATCACGCTTGCAAACAGATGTTTTTTTGGGCTGAGCAAGCAAATGAGAAGTAAAGCCCTCTCTCGACAGACGAAAATAAAGATCTATAAGACGCTGATACTCCCGGTCCTACTGTATGGCGCAGAGGCATGGACCGTGATTGAGTCGGACGAGACAGCGTTGGAAGTCTTCGAGAGGAAGATTCTTCGCAGGATCGTTGGTCCTATTAGAGTCGGCGACGAGTTTAGGTCCCGTATGAACCGCGAGCTATACGAGCTATTCAATGAGGTTGACATAGTCCAGCGCATAAAATTCCAGCGGCTGCACTGGGCTGGGCACCTCATTCGAATGGACGAAGGAGCTCCAGCACGCATGGTTTACATGGGGGGCCCAAACTTGATTGGTGGACGCCGACATAGAGGACGACCGGGCACTCGATGGAATGACCAGGTATGGAGAGATCTCTCCGTACTTGGCATTCAGAACGACTGGCACCAGCGCGCACAGGATTATGGAGGCTGGCGCGCTTTCCTGGACGCGGCCATGACCGGTAGACGGTTGACGGCCATTTAACTAACTAACTAACTAAGGTGATTGAGGCAAGAGCTGAACATTAAGCGTCGTTGGGTAATGCTCCTACGGGAGCAATACCAAAGGGCCAGATTCAGGGTCACTAATCTGGATCTGCAGGACCTCAGACGTGGCATGACGGAGTATATGGATCCTTAGTACGAAAAATTCGAATTGCCGTTTGTTTTTAGATCGAAATAAAGGTCTTGCTTATGATATCTGTAGTTGCAACAGTCAATAGGCCAATAAAGCTTCCCTAAATGTTGGCATCTCTTTTGTTACAAAAAAAATAATGTTATCTGTTACATTACTTCGTCTTCTACTTCGAGACTATATTGGTAATCTTATACATCGTCCTTCTTCAGTCTCGTCGCAGTGATTCTTCTGAGTATTATAATCTGTATCGATGTTAAAGAGTCTTGGTTGTTTACTTGGTTGATGCGTATTGTGTGATAACAGTCGTTTGGTCTGTGTTACCTGATCGTTTCTATCGTTGTTATAGTTTTATTTTTGTTGTGCGAAATAGTTTCCATTTGTAGGGAACTCAGGAGGTCTGTTTTCATAATTTACTTGTCAACTTTGCATAGACGTCTCGATACCAATTGAGACCGAATATTTTGGCGGCAAAGGATCCCTAAATGTTGTATTCTGGATATTGTATTGTGCTCTAGGTGGATGGTATTGTTGATTTAAAATTCTTTGCTGATGAAAAGGATATTGCTGTGAAACATTTCGTCTATGGTTAAAACAACAATGGTTAACAGAAACAAATTATTGATTGTTTTGTCGAATTGGCTTCTGTGGAAAATATTATATTCGAAAATTTAAATTGTTTAGTTTCAAGCAGATGTTCAAAGCTTCGGGCAATGATTCTGGTCCTTTGACACTGAGTAGAGAATATTACCATTTAGTCCTCTAATAAAACTTGTAATTGTTTGAAGTAACTCTTCGCTTAGTTCCATGCACTCAATTTTATCAAGAATTAGCGACATTGTTCGCGCGAGTTCGAACCGCGGGCGGAACTGAGCAATCTTCTTCTTTTTATATTATTACATTTATATTAAGTACATTTGCATATTAATGGATTTATTAGTACTTTCTTTGAATTATAACGGCTGCGCACCCTGTGCTGTGAAAGTCGGGGAAAAGTCGCCATAGTGGTTTTCCACGATAGGTTTAAGTTAGTTCGTAACCAACTGTGAATAGGATCAGACAGATCCTGCCAATGTGCTAATTAAGCGAAAATATAGTATTGAATAAAGCCCGCGTTGCTGTAATGTTTTTGTTGAAAAGAGTAACTTAACGAGTTTAAATCGGTTGTTATCTTTCCTCACTGCATCTCAGGGGCGCGACTATTACAGCGGACTCAGCTCTGTGCCAGCAGCCGTGGAATCTCGCTACTGATCCTGAGTGCACTAAGCGTCTGTTCAGCAGCAGCAGCAGCAGCGTAACAGCCGAGTCACCATAAGCAGTTTTCGCATGTAAGTTACCGGCTGCCGGTGCCACTGAACCACTAAATAACTACGCCGGTCGAACGTTCCCTATATGTACGTTCGGCCGCTTAGTTGGTACCTTAACCATATACACGAACTTTTAAACGCGTATATATATTCATTTCCATAAACCTGTCTGATATACACCTGTGTAACTACCCTATGTATGTATATCTAAACCCGCAAGTTCTAGCTGGCCCGATTGAGCAACCCTACGCTCAGTCGCGTCCAACATCATTTACTCAAAGCCACCGAGCGCCCCCTTTTGCGGTCGGCCGCCTTTTACTAAATTCAGAAAAAGCAACAGACATATTTTGATAAACATCTTGATAAAATTCAGTAATTGATTTATTTGCCTGTACTAAAGTCTTTGTTTGATACTCTAAAGTGCCATTGTCACGCTTATTGGAATAGTATTTCAAAAAACCCTTTTTAAGTTTTGGCCATTTAAGGGGCGTTCTGTAGGATTTCAACGCAGTGTCAGCCTCGCCTACTATCTTATGTCGAATTGATTGCAGTATAGCAAAATATTTTACTGTACGTCTGCAAGTGGCATAAAGTCAAAAAACCCTATCTACGCTTTTCCTCCAAGATGTAAATACTCCTGGTTTTCCAGAAAACAATATCGGGTATTCTTTCTGATTCGGTTATGTTTTGGTAAAGTCTTTTGTCGTTTGTGTGTTGGGTTGGATTTTCGTGTTGTTTACCAGAGTGGCTACAGTTTGTGTAACTTTTGCTATCAATTCTGGTTTTTGAGTTTCGGAAAAACCTGTGGAGATAACCCCATGGGATGTAGTCGGTATTTCATTGATTGAAAATGTTTTAAAATTTCCATTTAACTCTTCATCGGTTTCCATAGTAACAAAAGATAATAATAACTTTATCACTTAATTTATCTTGAAACATTTTTTAATAAGTTAGATTTTCTGTTTGTATAAATCCTGTACCAAACTTTAAAAATAAAGTTTACTTATTTGGCATATGTAGCTTGCAAAATAATGATTATAAAATTTAAATATAACAATATAGATCTTGGTTATATTACATTCTAAACATGTTAGTTGTAAAATTTACTCATACTAACAAAAAAATATATGTTTTTTCTTTGTTTATTATTATTTTTTTTTTTACAAAAATTGAAAACACTTAGTTTGGTGTAAACGCAATCACTGCAATGTTCGCTGCTACAGTCGTGGCTTTTTAGTATGTTGTCTTACTTATGTAGTCCTCTTCTAATAGCTTCTTGAAAAGTTGCTACTGTAGTCGTCATTATTTACGCATTTATTGCGATGCAAATGGCCAAGTCGATTCTCTAATATTTTATTAGAATATTTATTTGTTTCATATTAATTATTTTTTAATAGATTATTTTGCAATTTTAATTAATTATCTTTACTATTTTATTCAGATTATGATCTTCTTCGTTTTGTATTTTTTTTTTATTTAATATAATTTTTGTCCCATTGTACGCAAATTTATGTTGTCATCATTATATATCTTGATCACTTAGTAGTTTTTGTAGTTGCAATATATATACATATATACTTAGTTTGGAATTGGTGCCACTATCGCTTGCGCTTCATTCTTTTGATCCTGTTTCGCTTCATTTGGAACTTGTGTTGGATTAACGGTATACATACTTCTGTTACTTGAAACTGACGTCGATGTCATCAGTACCGTTCATCTAAGCTTTGTGGATTTCGTTTCTCGCTTAATCGCAACGTTTCAACATTGCTGTTGTTGTTTTGTGCATTGCAATATTCTACGTGGACATTGTTACAAATTAATGCTGACGTCATCGTTCTAGCTTGCGCAAGAGAGCAACTATTTTCGTATGTCTGAAAACAATCTTACGAATATACACACAGTACTTCAGTACTTCAGTACATGTACTTCTGTTACTTGAAACTGACGTCGATGTCATCAGTACCGTTCATCTAAGCTTTGTGGATTTCGTTTCTCGCTTAATCGCAACGTTTCAACATTGCTGTTGTTGTTTTGTGCATTGCAATATTCTACGTGGACATTGTTACAAATTAATGCTGACGTCATCGTTCTAGCTTGCGCAAGAGAGCAACTATTTTCGTATGTCCGAAAACAATCTTACGAATATACACACAGTACTTCAGTTCATCTTTCCGAACGAAAAACGATACACATTCGTACCGGTTGCTTCACAGTACGAACAGTTACGAAATAAATGCAACGACAGTACACTACTGTATTCCTAATCGTAAGCAGCAAGTAAAACGGAATCAAAGTAGTCGGTCACTTTCATACCTACATCGAATACATATACGAGTAATATTCGGTAATTTAAATAAAAGATAATATGGGAAAACAATATATTTTTAAATTAGTGTGTTAAGTACGAAATAGACAGCCGAGAAATTATTTTTTTTAATTTAATATTAATTTTTTGCAAAACAGATTATATACCTCAGCGCGTATACGTTTTACAGTATACCATACATCTATCTATCTATTTATCTTCTTCTTCTATCTATATATATAAAAGAAATACGTATTAGTTACACTTTTTATACCTTAAGAACGGCTGAACCGATTTGGCTGAAAATTAGAACCAGGAGACGGACATAGGCAACATTTTTTTAAAATCGGTAAACAAAATTCAACATACCTTTGCACCCATCTGAGGTAGGGGGACGAAATTTGTTTCAAATGTTAATGGGATCGGTAAAAGTAATCGTGTTAGGTTTGGACGAAATTTATTACAAATGTTACTGGGATCGGGAAAAGTAATCGTGTTAGGTTTGGTCAAAATTGGAGGCGGCTATGCCCCACCCCCCTTACAAGCGGTAAACAAAATTTAACATACCATTGCATCCATCTGAGGTACGGGGACGAAATTTATTACACATGTTAATGGGAGCAGAAAATGTAATCGTGTTAGGTTTGGACAAAATCGGAGGGGGCTATGCCCCACCCCCCATACAAGCGCTAAACAAAATTCAACATATCTTTGCATCCATCTTAAGTACGGGGACAAAATTTGTTACACATGTTAATGGGATCGGGAAAAGCAATCCTGTTAAGTTTGGTCAAAATGAGAGTGGGCTATGCCCCACCCCCATACAAGTGATAAACAAAATTCAAAATATCTTTGCACCCATCTGAGGTACGGGGACGAAATTTATTGCACATGTTAATAGGATCGGGAAAAGTAATCGTGTTAGGTTTGGGGCTATGCCCCACCCCCCATACATAAACAAAATTCAACATATCTTTGCATCCATCTGAGGTACGGGGACGAAATTTGTTACACATGTTAATGGGATCGGGAAAAGCAATCGTAATAGGTTTGGTCAAATTGGTCCACCCCTCATACAAGCGGTAAACAAAATTCAACATATAATTGCATCCATCTGAGCTACGCGGACGAAATTTGTTATACAATAATCGTGTTAAGTCTGGTCAAAATTGGGGGGGCTATACCCCACCCCCCATACGAAAGATACAAAAAATTCAATCTATCTTTGCATCCATTTGAAGTAAATGGACGAAATTTGGTATATGAAGTAATCTAGTAAAGAAAAGATAAGAAAGTTTCATAGTTTAAAAGATAAAAAGAAGAAGAAAAAAAGAAGTAGAAAAGACTTTTGGCAATGTTTTTTGCGAGTATAGTAGTACGTTTTTATTTTATTGTATATATTGAATAAAACTTACTTCATCAATTTCCATTTTTTTTAAATAACGGTACACCGAATATTTTTAAAATATACGGTGTACCATTATCCGATTTCTTTATCCTGTTCTCGATTACCGATAACAAAAATACTCTTTTTTCGATTACCGAAGTAATGTTTGTCAATCGAACCGACTACGACACCTTAACCGGTCCGGAAAGCTTTGCATCTCTTCAGTATTCGGTTTATTTCTTACTCCTCTATGTCGGCGTCCACCAATCAAGTTTGGGCCCCCCATGTAAACCATGCGTGCTGGAGCCCCTTCGTCCATTCGAATGAGGTGCCCAGCCCAGTGCAGCCGCTGGAATTTTATGCGCTGGACTATGTCAACCTCATTGAATAGCTCGTACAGCTCGCGGTTCATACGGAACCTAAACTCGTCGCCGACCAAAGATCCTGCGAAGAATCTTCCTCTCGAAGACTTCCAACGCTGTCTCATCCGACTCAATCACGGTCCATGCCTCTGCGCCATACAGTAGGACCGGGAGTATCAGCGTCTTATAGATCTTTACTTTCGTCCGTCGAGAGAGGGCTTTAGTTCTCATTTGCTTGCTCAGCCCAAAAAAACATCTGTTTGCAAGCGTGATTCTTCGCCTGATCTCCAGGCTGACGTTGTTGTTGCTGGTGATCTCTGTTCCGAGATAGACGAAGTTTTCTACAACACTGAAGTTGAAATTCTCCATCGTCACTGACCGTCCAAGACGCATTGACGGAGTGCGAGAAGACACCAAGTACTTCGTCTTGTCCTCGTTCACCGCTAGACCCATGAGCCGAGACTGTTTTTCAATCTCCGAGAACGCCTTGCTGACTCGCCGTTCCTGCGTACCGATGATATCGATGTCATCGGCGTAAGCGAGCAGCATCACTTCCTTTTGGAAGATCGAGCCCGACATACTCTGTATGTACGGGCATTGGCGTAGGATGTATTCCATCAGGAGATTGAAAAAATCGCACGATAGAGCATCGCCCTGCCTGAAACCTCTCTTGGTATCAAAGGGGTCGGAGAGGTTTTTCCCCACCCTGACAACGCTTTGTGTGTTAGATAGCGTCGCCATGCAAAGACGGACAATCTTTGCCGGGATACCTAGTGCAGACAGGGCGTCGAAGAGCTTCGCTCTTATCGGCGTGTCGAAAGCGGCTTTGTAATCGACAAATAGGTGGTGAGTGTCTTTGTTGAACTCACGGGTCTTTTCCAAGATTTGGCGTAATGTGAATATTTGGTCACTGGTCGACCTTTTTGGTCTGAAGCCACACTGATATCGTCCTATCAGTGAGTCGGTATATGGCTTCAGCCTATTACACAATACGCCCGACAAAGTCTTATATCCAATGGAAAGGAGACTTATTCCGCGGTAGTTGGCGCAAACAGCAGGGTTTCCTTTCTTAAAGATAGGACAGAGAACACTGAGATTCCAGTCATTGGGTATGCGTTCATCGGACCATATTTTGCATAAAAGCTGGTGCATACTCCTAACCAACTCTTCGCCGCCGGTCTTAAATAACTCAGCTGGCAGCCCATCAGAGCCTGCCGCTTTGTTATTTTTCAGCTTTTTAATAACTGAATCGACCTCGTAATAGTCCGGTGGCTCTAGAATTGTAAACTCTTTCGAGGTTCGTTTTATGAATGTTCTTTATTTTTCAATTCTTTCTTAAACTATGTACATATATTTCTTATTATAAAATTGCTTATGCTGCTATTGTTTAGCAGCTACAAAAGAGAGAGGGGGTGATCGGATGTACTCATACATTTGGGCGCTCACTTAGCGAGCGGCTAAATTGCAGGCTCAGCGTATTCCGTCGGTCAACGGTCTACGCTAGCCTGGCCTTCTCGAGTGGCTTTATATTACTTGCACGCGCATTGCCGTATGTATGTATGTACATGAGAATGTGCATACGTACATACAGTCGTGTCAGCATATTTAATTATTATTTATGCTTGCAACAAAGTGTCACAAGTTGTGTTATAAACAAATGTATGAATACACTACACCTCCCTTTTTAGAAAAATAACGTAATATTTTAATATGTAGTTATTTATATTGTAAATGATTATGACAAATTTAAAAGCTAAAAGTATAAAAAGTGAAAAATATTTTTTTTTTAAATTTAATTTAACATAATTTTGTTTTGTTTTTTCTTTCTCTTTTTTTTTTATATATAATTTAATTTAAAATTTTTTGTATTGTATTGTATTTAAAAAAAAATTTTATTTTTAATAAAGTTTTTTAAATATGTAATTAATGATTTTTTAATAAATTTTTTTAAATATGTAATTAATGATAATGTTTTTAATTAATAAGTAATGAAAAATATGTAATAAAAAAAATGTTATTTAAGTAAATAACAAAGAAATATATATATTATTCTTGCTCATGTTTTTATGTATTTATCGCTTATGTATGGCCATACTAAAAATGATTATGAAATAAAAATTTTTAACCTATCCTTATGAACTTTCTGTTGCTTACTCTTATTGTTTTTAATTATAATGTTATTATTATCTTCTACTGACACTACTGTATAGGGTCCTATGTATTCTGGATCCAATTTATGGCCAGTTTCATTTCTTAATAAAACTTTATCTCCTACTTTTGCTTTAAAATCTATAACTTTCTTATCGTAATGTATCTTATTTCTAGTTTTGAGTTTGTCTAACATAACTCGTGCTCTTTTATATGCTTGCTCTAGCCTAAACTTTGATTCCTTAGCGTAGTTTTCTATGTTGTATAGTGGTTCTGTATGCTTTATTTTATTAAAATATTTCGGCAAATTGCTTTGTTTTCCGAAAACTAGCTCATATGGACAATAATTGTGTGCCATAGAGGGGGTTGTGTTAAAACAGTATACGAAATATTGTAGCCATACATCCCAATCAGCTTTATCAACTGATATATATGAGCGTATGTATTCATTAAAAGTTCTATGACTTCTTTCGACTGTTCCAACTGTCTGGTGATGATGTGCAGTAGACGTTATGTTGTCTATTTTTAAATATTTGCACAGATCATTTATAATCGAATTCTTATACTCTGTTCCCATGTCCGTAATGAACGTCTTCATTGGACCGTACTTCAGAATAAAGTTTTCAAATATTGCTTTTGCTACGGTATTTGCACTTTTATTTTCAATTGGGATAGCAACCAAATATTTGGTTAAATCACATATTAATGTGACTATATACTCGTTCCCATTCTCAGATGTAGGTAGTGGACCAATAGTATCCACTATCACTCTGTCAAATGCACTTATTGGTGTCTCTGTTAATATAAGTGGAGTTTTAGTATGCGTTGTTATTTTCGCTTTTTGGCATTTTTGACATTTTCGTATGTACTCAGTTATATCTTTAGACATACCTTTCCAGAAATAATGTCTTTTGACCTTGGCCAAGGTTTTTGAAATGCCAGTATGACCTCCTTGAATAGGTTCATCATGAAATGTAGACAGTATTGCTTCTTTTTCTTTTTCAGTTTTAATTAGGGTCACCGGGTTGAGTAGCGCTACTCTTAATGATTTTAATGTTTTATTGCCCATTTCCTTAAAATTATCAATTGAAACATATTCAAAGATATTTTCCCACGGTGCCACTTTGAGTTGGCTGATTTCATTGATACCGGCTTGCATTTCAAGCCTTTGGAAGAACTGACCTAAGTCAAGAATTCCATTAGTATATAAATCGCTAACATCATATCTTGCAGTAATTTTTTTTCCATGTTTAAAGAAACATAGCATATTTTTTACATGCAAGGTCACTACTTTACGTATATCGTCATTTTTGATGACTTCATATACGTTGGGCTTTGAAGCTTTTTCTTTAGATTGCATAGGCAATTCTTCTTTATCATCTCCTGCGCAGGATATTTGTCTACTTTGTTGCCTGGTAGTGACTTTCAGGACTTTTATTTGTATGTCTTTGAGTTCCTGAATGGTTATTCTTGATAACGCATCCGCTACATGATTATCCTTACCCTTAAGATACTCGACTGTGAACTCATACTCTTCTAAATCAAGTCTCATTCTGGTTAATTTTGATGTCGGGTTAACCATTGAAAATAGATAGGTTAATGGTCTGTGGTCTGTTTTGACTGTGAAATGTCTACCATATACATATGGTTTGAAGTGATTAATTGCCCAATGAATTGCTGATAATTCTTGTTCTGTGGTTGATTTATTACTTTCACCTTTCGTGAAACCACGAGATGCATATGCTACAGGTAATTGGAGACCATTATAGTTTTGGGTTAAAACTGCTCCACATGCCTCTTTGCTAGCATCTGTGATTATGCAAAATTCTTTGCTAAAATCGGGGTATTGCAATAAAGTTGGATTCATTAATGCCTTTTTGAGATGCTCAAAGGCATGCTGGCAATCAGCTGTCCATTCGAATTTTACATCTTTTTTACATAATCTTGTTATGTGACGAGAATAATAGGCAAAATTTTTAATGAAACGTCTATAATAATTGCAAAATGCAACAAATCTTCTAGCGCTGTCTGCGTCCGTGGGGACTGGGTATTTTTCAATTACATCGTATTTTTTATCATCTGGTAAAATACCTTGATCAGTACACTTGTGTCCGAGAAAGGTCACTTCGTGCATAAAGAATGAACACTTATCCGGGTTTAATTTAAGGTTGTTCTTTCTGCACAGATCAAAAACATTTGTGAGGTTTTTAGTCATATGCTTTTCAGAACAGCCTATTACAATTAAATCATCCATATATAAGAATGCTTGAGATGGTTCAAGACCACTAAATGCTATTGTCATCATTCTTTGAAAAGAATTAGGCGCTATTTTTAAACCGTAAGGTAATCGTGTAAAACGATAAGAGCCATTGCTCGTAGAAAAAGACGTTATATTTCTTGAATTTTCTTCAAGTTCTATTTGATGAAATCCAGACATTAGATCTAGACACGAGAAAAATATTGCTCGGCCTAATTGATCAAGAATATCATCTATTCTTGGAAGCGGGAATTTATCAGCCAATAACTTTTTATTAATTTGACGATAGTCTATCACTAAACGCCATCTTTTATCCTTTGAATCCGGTAAGGATTTCTTCGGTACTAATAGCAATGGGCTATTATATTCAGACACAGAGGGCTCCACTATTTTATCCTCGACCAGTTTAGTCACTTGTTTAGCTATTTCAGCTTGTTGTGAATGAGGAGTTCTATAATTTTTTATGTAACTAGGTTCATCATCTTTCAATCTTAATTTTTGCTTGTAGAAATTATTAGTTGTGATTGGTTCTGTTTCCAATCCAAAAATATCTGTATATTTTGAACATAATTCCGTCATTAAGTTCTTATACGGTAGTGGAAAGTTCTTCTTTAATTTGTTTAGAATTGACTCTGCTCTTTGAGAGTGTTGTGAGTCTGCTATTTGATAATTGGATAAAGGTTCAAAGTGTATTTCATTTATGTTTAGAATTTTATTGCAGTCTGTTGTATTTAAAATTCTTACATATGCGGTTTTTGAATCAGAAATTGTATTACCGATAAATATACCATTTCCTATCTCCTGATTAGGTATTAGGATTTGATTATATTTGGTACTTATATTAATTTTCCTGATTACTTCACAACGAGATGGTACAATTACCTCGTTGTTGTTAATGCTATGGAAAATTGGTATTTGTATAGAATTTGCTATATTAGCAGGTCTCAAAATGAAACAGTCTCTTTCTGTAGTGAAATCTAATTGGCAATTAAATTTTTTAATAAAATCTATTCCAATTATTCCGTCTCCAGGGATTGGAAAATCGTTTTTCACTATATGAAAATTATGTGGTATTATGAAATCAGAGGTTCGCATTTCAAGAAATGCTAAACCTAAAGAACTTAATGAACCTTTCCCAATTCCTGTAATTTTGGTTATATTATTGTAATCAATGTCTAAAAATTGATCAGAATTTTCTTTTATGACTGATATATCAGCTCCTGTATCTATTAAAAATGTTAATTTCCTACCAGTATGTTCATTTTGTATGCTGATAAATATATTTAGATTAAGATTGATAGTGTGAACTGTTGTTTCTATTGATTTTGAGTGCTTAAGGGGGCCTGTTGGTTTTCCGACGCGCTTTGGGCGTGTCTTACATTACCATCTTGCCTGTAATTGGTTGAGGTGTGTTGCTGGTTATTATAGTTGTTACCTCCGTTTTGACGGTTGTTTCCTCTATAATTTCCACGTCCTCTTCCATAATTATTACCATTATTTTGGCCATTATTACGGTTATAATAGTTTCTATTATTATAATTATTATAATTTCGGCCATTGCCTCTACCGCGGTAATTACCTCTTTGATTATTTCTATAGCCTCTGGTTTGATAGAACATTATGTTACCAATGTTACTATTCATTTCCGTACTGCAATGGATGTATTTCCCAATTGCTTGATCTAGTGTACTGAAATTTCCAGCTTCAAGTATTGTGCGAATTTTATCATTCTCACAATTTTTGACTATAGCCGTAAGCGATTCTTTTGTCGCAAATTTATCGGCAATATCAGCATCTAAACCATCATCAATGTAAGCTGCTTCTAGCGACTTACGAAGGTTATCTATCTCAGCCGTATACTGTGATGCCGATTTGCCTCGCTGCTGAGTATTCATTAGCTTGGCCTTTATGACATCTGAGGATTCACCCTTAACTGTAGCTTGCAGTTTATCAATGATTCCTTGAATGGACGTTTCATTTTGAATTCTATATAATGTAGCTCCAATTATCTTAGACTTTATCACTTCAACCGCCAAATTCTCTTGATCACCTTTAGTTAGATTAGTTAATCTCAATGATGTCAGGAATCGTTGCAAGTTGTGTTTTTTTCCATCAAACTCTGGTATCGTTGCAGATACCTCTTTGATGTACTGTCTATCTAGAGCTACTTGATTTGCCATTTTTTCTGTTGGCTTTTTGATTTCTTGTTTGGCTACTTGTGCAAGTATTTTGGATGTTGTTGGATTTTCTTCCGATTTCTCATCCATTAATTCTGATCGATTTAACCTTTCTTGGGTTAATAATACTGATCGATCGAATGTTACAGGAC
This sequence comes from Leucophenga maculata, assembly GCA_035044805.1. Lineage (NCBI taxonomy): Eukaryota > Metazoa > Arthropoda > Insecta > Diptera > Drosophilidae > Leucophenga > Leucophenga maculata. The sequence continues at coordinate 39,599 of JAWNNP010002054.1, forward strand.
TCGTTAATATTGTTGGACAATGTAACTGTAGTTTATGTCTATCAGATACTCGTAATAAGTCCTCTCTAAGACGCTTGATAACGTCTGAAATCTGTGTCCACTGTAGCGAAGAAAATCTGTTTTTATTTTTCTCTATTAAATCACGGATGTTATTGTATATTGCAACAAGTATATCAACGTGTTTAATTTTAGTATCTACTGAAATTGGAATGCTTTTATTTAAGCATTTATACGATTTATTAAAGTCCAGTCGTGAATTTTTTATTAATTCAATAATTTCTACCCATTCCATGTGGGTGATTGTTAAACTTTGTGCAAGCGCACTTTTATTATCGTTGCCTGACCCAAAATGGGATGTTCTTCAGTAATTGTTTTTACAGTGACATATGGCAATGTACTCATAACAATTCCTTTGACAATTTTTGAACAATGTCTTAAAGGACTTGTACTATTGTTATAAGTTTCGATATATTCGTATTCGAATTCAGATATTGTAATGAATTCGGAATGCAAATGCAAAATTTTTAATGCACGCATAAGGAAATCAGGGTCATTAACATAAGTTTCTCTGATTTCTAAATCATAATTATGTTTATTCATATTTTGTTTTTCTTTTTATTTCTATTGTTTGACAGTGCAAGTCATTGCACAAGTCGTACTAAATAATGGTCCCTTACAATCTGTAGGGCACTTTTGCGTTTGTTTAGGCAAAGGCTTTTTCTGTGGTTGTGCAACCGAATATGATTTTGCAATATTTTTTATTGCTTGAGGAGCTGGTATACTTTTCTCCTTTTTAAGCCTGTTTTGTTCTGCTTCAAGAAAGTCTAATTCATCATGCAATTTCTTTGCATTTTCCCAAGTCGGGGGCTTGCTTTTATTAAACAATAAATCGCAAATTTCAGCTTTGCGTTTTTTAATACGGAGCTGTATGCCACCACGATTTCTTGGTTTTTTTTTTACTTCCGTGTTAGTAACGGTTGTATATTTGTTTTATTTGTTTGCTTCCTTTGTCTATATCATCAAGTGTATACGTGTAGACATTTTCGAACTTTTGTTTGCTTCCTTTGTCTATATCATCAAGTGTAATACGTGTAGACATTTTCGAAGCATATAAAAAGTTAAAACTATTTTGAAAGTAATAAATTTTTGATTTCTTCCTCGGGCTATTATTTATTTGCCTCCATTGGGATATTTTAAGTATTTTAATATTATTTTTTTTTATTTATTATAAACCGTCTTATTTAATACATTTCAATTGCTTGGACTCTTGTCCGTCTGTACTCTGTGTACTGAACTGAATACAATAAAATTGATTATATTTTATCTAGATCGTTTGCTCTGCTTGCATATTGCTTTTTTAATGATCTCTTATGAGTCAAATAAAGTTTTAAAGCAAGATTTGCTGCAGTCAAACAAACTAGCACGATTAAAATGTAATATATGGATTCTAAATGTTGAGTGTGGTCAACAATTTCCACATTATTAACAACATTGGCAGTATTGCCGCTTGATTTGGAGGGTTTTGCTCCCATTGTATAAACAAAATTTTAATTATTTCACTATTTTCATTGATATTATTAATTTTTTGCCTTCTAAAATTTTTTGATTACTTTCGACTTTTATACTTATGTGAATTTACAATTTTTTTTTTCTTAGCTAATAATATTTATTGATTACTAATATTTTTTTTTTTGTGTTTTAATTCTAACAATTTTTTTTCCTACCTAATGTTGCGTATGACTTGTTGGGTCATACTCTACCTTGATGTACACAGCATAGTGGGCATCATTACAATTATTATAATTTCTTAATTTAATATATAAAAAAAATTTATTTTATTGTTGGGCACTCTTAGTAGTGCTGTCGGTCACTTGCAGATTTGGCACATCTTGTGGTAGGCACTCTTTGTAGTGCTGTCGGTCATGTATACTTCCGTGGGCACTCTTTGCAGTGCTGTCGGTCATTGATAGTTGATGAACTTCATTGGCACAGCTTGTCGCGCTGGCGGTGCCGGTGCTGGTCTTCGCACAGGCTTTTTGTCACTTGTCTTCCGAATCCAAAATTATCAGTGGCAGAGGAGTTGTCCGTCGTATAGAAGTTGTCCACCGATGCAACACTCATTGGATTCATCGGAGCGTTGTTGTTGATTTGTGTTCCGAGAGGGAACTTTTTTTTTTTTTTTTTTTATGGCATTAATTTTGCACACATATTTCTTTTCCTTTTGTTTTAAATTTATTTCTTTTTATACGCACAAATTCATACATCAGTTTATACTTTGTTGCGCATTGTTGGAATTTCACTTAACGCACATACACATATACGTGCAGACAGACGAAAGCAAAGCGTTAAATTTTTTTTTTAATAATGATTGCGTTTATATACACGTAATGTCCTTTTTATTTTTATTTAATTTTTTTTTTAATAATGATTGCGTTTATATACGCGTAATGTCCTTTTTATTTGTTTAATACATACATATGCTGCTTTAAACTCGAAGTTTTTTTTTTTTAATTAATGTTTCAATTTAGTTTAATTAAACGTTTCTTCACTTCTTCTAAATGCACTAACAGCAACATTTTCCATGTTCTTTTAATTGTTTTTAGCACAATTCTTTACTTTTTTTTTTTTTGCAGAAAATTTTTTTTTGATTTGTTGCACTTCATTTATTCATTTTTTTTTGTTTTATTTTTGTTGCCAGGACCGGTCCTGTCACGGTCGCCATGTAGACTCTTCTACGTTCGTTTTATGAATGTTCTTTATTTCTTGATTCTTTCTTAAACTATGTACATATATTTCTTATTATAAAAATGCTTATGCTGCTATTGTTTAGCAGCTACAAAAGAGAGAGGGGGTGATCGGATGTACTCATACATTTGGGCGCTCACTTAGCGAGCGGCTAAATTGCAGGCTCAGCGTATTCCGTCGGTCAACGGTCTACGCTAGCCTGGCCTTCTCGAGTGGCTTTATATTACTTGCACGCGCATTGCCGTATGTATGTATGTACATGAGAATGTGCATACGTACATACAGTCGTGTCAGCATATTTAATTATTATTTATGCTTGCAACTAAGTGTCACAAGTTGTGTTATAAACAAATGTATGAATACACTACAGAATAATGCCATCATTAACTGGTGGTTCCGGTGTCATTTCTCTTTCGGCGGTATTGTGCGCTTCATCGCCGAGTAGGTTGGAGAAATGACTCCTCCATAATCTCAGTGATTCCTGTTCATCCGTTACCAGATTTCCATTCTCATCCTTACAGAAAGTTACTCCGGGCTTAAAACCTTCAGTCAGACGCTTGACCTTTTGGTAGAATTTTCGAGCTTCATTTCTGTTACGGAACATCTCAACATCCTCAAACTCCCGCCTTTCTTGCTCCTTTTTCTTGCGTCTGAAAAGGCGTTTCTCCTCTCTCCGCTTCTCTCGATATCGCTCTCTAACAGCTCGCGTTGCTCCCGACTGCAGAGTTCGCTGATAGGAAGCGTTCTTCTCTGCAGTAGCATTGCGACACTCCTCGTCGTACCAAGAATTCTTCACAGGTTTTGTAAAACCAATGTCATCCTTGGCAGCCCTATCCATGGAGCGGGTGATGTGTGTCCACTGCTCACATATATCTCGAGAAATCGGAGAGGTTTCCCGGAGCAGTCGGGAGAGTGTGTTTGAGAAGGCTGCGGCGGTCTGCTCTGATTGCAGCTTGCCGACGTCTAGCTTTCGTTGCATGTTGGAACGTGCGGCGTGCACTACGCTGAGCCTAGTGCGTACCTTGGCTGCGACAAGATAGTGGTCCGAGTCAATGTTGGGACCACGTAACGTTCGCACGTCCAACACGCTCGATGCGTGCCTTCCGTCAATCAGAACATGATCGATTTGGTTGCGTGTTTTTTGATCAGGACTCAGCCATGTAGCCTTGTGGATGTTAAGATGTTGAAATCTGGTACTACTAACTACCATGTTCCGACCTGCGGCGAAATCGATTAGCCTCTCTCCATTATTGGAGGTAGTGTCGTGAAGGCTAAATTTTCCGACGGTTGGGCCAAAGATTCCTTCCTTCCCAATCTTGGCGTTGAAATCGCCAAGCACGATTTTGACATCGTGTTTGGGACAGCGCTCGTACAGGCGTTCCAAGCGCTCATAGAATTCATCTTTAGCATCGTCGTCTTTCTCTTCCGTCGGGGCGTGCGCACAAATCAGGCTAATATAAAAATATTTAGCCTTGATGCGTATCGCGGCTAGACGCTCGTCAACAGGTGTGAACCTAGAGACGAGGCCACGTAGTTTCCTACTCACCACGAAACCACATCCAAATTCGCGCTTACTCGCATGGCACCTGTAGTAGATGTCACAGGATGCTTTTTTAGAGCAACCCTGCCCTATCCATCGGATTTCTTGGATTGCGGTGATGTCAGCCTTGCATTTTTCGAGGACATCAGCCAGCTGGATACTTGCACCATCCCAATTAAGGGTGCGGACATTCCAGGTGCATATCCTTAAATCATGATCCTTGTATCGTGTTCCGGGGTCGTCATCAAAGGGGTCCATCCGAGGCTTTCTTTTCGTTTTCATTGGGGGTTCTTTTTTTTAAAGTGGCGGGTCCCAAGCCCAGCGCAACAAACCCCTTTTTAAAGGAGAGGGGGCCCCTTCGCCTTCTCACGTTAGCTCACCTCTGAACGGATGTTCAGAGGCTACCCAGGAGATACGTGTCCTAATGGACGTGTGAGTTGCTTGGACCGTTTGACACAAGAATCATTGTTGGCCATTCCCAGGTGTATGGCAGTCAACAACTTTCCACACAATGTGCACTTGAGCAAACGAATCCCAATCTCCCTAATGTATGTATGTAACAGTTAGAAATATTGGTCGGAGACCCCCAAAGTTACCCCCATCAAGAGTGATAAAGAAGTCGATATATGTAGCTTCCGTCCCCCTTTTTCTTTTCATACATAAAAAAATGTTATATAAGTCACTTATTCGTGCAGTGAGAAGTGGTCATAAGCTCGGAAAACATTTAATGTGTTTGTTAGGCGACCTGTACTGGTTATTATTATCATTATTATTATTATTATTATTATTATTATTATTATTATTATTATTATTATTATTATTATTATTATTATTATTATTATTATTATTATTATTATTATTATTATTATTATTATTATTATTATTATTATTATTATTATTATTATTATTATTATTGTTATTATTATTATTATTATTATTATTTTTATTATTATTTTTATTATTATTATTATTATTATTATTATTATTATTATTATTATTTTTATTATTATTATTATTATTATTATTATTTATTATTATTATTATATATGTGCCTGGTTTGGGTCAGAGCTGGGCAGTCTCCCAAAATATGCTCCGGAGATTCGTCATCCTCCAGACAGAATCTGCAAGTGCTATCACTTGCGATTCCGATTTTACACAAGTGTCTCTTAAGTTTACAGTGTCCAGTCAGGAAGCCCGAAATCATTCTTAGATCGTTTCTTTTAATACCGTTGCAAATTTCCGATCTCCTCTTGTTGTAAGAGCCTTCACATTTTTCCCAGAAAAAGTCTCTTGTTTTCTTTTCTTCCTCTTTTACCAGGATTCTCATTGTTCCTGGTCTGAGCCCGCGGAAAGGCTCTGGACCCATGAAAGGAGACGCTGCCCCTCTACTGGCCAAGTCATTTTCAGGTTGTTTAATTTAATTATACATTCCATGACCAGTTTGGATCGGAGAAGATAGCGATGTTTTGGTTCTTGTACCTCCTATTTAAATTGAATTGAGCACATCTTTCTATTGCATATATTTCTGCCTGAAAGATACTAGTGAATTTCCCTAGTGATTCGATTATGCCTAGGTTGTCACTAAGATATTGCAGGAGTGCGTGGAGAAAGAGTATTGCACGCATTTCAAATATTTTGGAAGGACATGCATGCGGTGAAGCTTAACATTTTCAACAGCTGAGCTGAAGTGTCGATTAGGGATACTTAAATTGTACTTCAAGCAAATCTTCGCGATTCAGTTAAGTATTGACAAATTAGACAACGACGATAAATATCGACAAGAAATTGAGGAGCTATATATAACTACAATAGTGTGTATTCAATCATGATTGGGAGAGAAACTATTCTACAATGGCAGATAGAACAAGTAGCATGAATATGTCTTCATCGAAACTACCACAATTAAAGTTACCAAAGTTCAGCGGCAAGAACAGTGAGTACAAAAACTTTATTGTTTCATTCAATCAAATAATAGATCTAGAATTGAAGATCTGAAGGTAAGATATAATAACACCACTCTGATTTTTTTAGAAAATGTTGCAAGTATATTTGAAATACCGACTGATACTAAACCATGCAGTAATCAACTAAGAAGTTTGGTTGATAACGCTGGTACTGAATGGCAAATTTCCGAAGCAATCCTTATATATATAGTCATGCAGAAAACTGATGATATCACCCAGAGTAAGTGGAAGGAGTCTCCGGATTTCAAAAGACAATGCCAATTCCTCGAATCACTGGATAATACCCAACGAAATGCTTTTGAACAACAAAACCCTGCGAAATTTATTAAGAAACACAAAAGGCAAGAAGGATATTATTTTACTTGTACGAATGGTGTATTTGCTGTTTGCTCAAATAACAACAATAAGATATTTCAGTGCAATCAATTCAAATCCTTGTGAATATCACAGCGATTTAACATAGTAAAAAATCTTCAATTATGTATTAATTGTTTATCAAAAGTCCATCGACTTGATAATTGTAGTTCTACTCACAGATGCAGAGTTTGTTCGGAAAAACATAAAAAAAAAAATAAAGAAAACCTCAACTAACATTCTGCTTAACGTCACATATCGCACATCAGCCCGAGACAGAAATTAATATAAAATCGTGGAAATTGCCTTTAAATGGTAAACTGAACCGATTTCGCTGAAAATTGGTGGGGAGGTAGCTTAGAACCAGGAGACGGACATAGGCTTATTTTGTTTAAAATCGGAGGGGCAGCGCTCTACCCAAACCGAACAAAGAAATTATATGTATGTATGTACGCATCGTACCGGCGTTAAAGTTTATCGTTTGTGTGTATAACGCAATGGCACTGAATTTCACAAGAGTATGAGAAGAAAAAAAAATTCCATCCCCTTCTGATGTTGTTAACTCTTAAGTCTTTTTTTTTTAATTTTATCAATATCATATATATATATATATAATATACGAGTATATTACAATCTGTTAACTTTTAAGTCCTTTTTTATTATATCAATATCATACACGTCTATTACAACCCGTTCTTCTTCTTCCGAAGCGCCTGGTCAGCCTACCGGGCAGACCGATAACTAATCAGACCAATCGTAAGTAACGAACCGATAGTAAATCAATAGTCGATAAGTCGTTACTATTTAAATCCTTAAAGTTACAACCTAACAAGTGTAAGCTCTTATATATATTTGAAACTCTATTACCGACATATGTAGCCGAGTGTTGTTTGATCCAATGTAGTACAAGCGTTGAATATAACCAAAGATTCAATAGTTTTTTTTTCGAAAATAATTTTAATTTTATCGAAGATTTTTGCTAACAGTAATGCTCCACAAAGTTCCAGCCTAGCAATAGTCTGTTTTTTGAGAGGGGCCACTCTGGATTTGACTGTAAGAAGGTGAACGAGTATGTTGCCAAAATCATCCATCTGTCGTAGATAAATGCAGATGCGTCGCAGAAACCGTGAATTTGAATTACTCTCGTTGATGATGATAGACAGTATCTTGGTCTAGTAATTGAAAAGAGACACTCCAAGCTACAACGAAATTGATTCCATGCTGAATGTAAATTTTGTGGAACAGAATCATCCCATTATAACTTGAGGAACCATAGCTCATGCATAATGATTTTCGCAGTTATGATAATTGAAGTTAACGATGACGCAATTGAAAGAATAGATCGCTTCATTACGCGTGTATTTGGATCAACCTTGTGGTTAATTGAAAATACAAAAATGTCTCGATCTTGATCCCATGTGAGAACCAAAGCGCTCGTGGTTGACTCGGAATCGATTTTTAAGTTTATCAACGACTCATCATTTTGAGACTGCTGGTTATTTGAATGCCATTTGGAGAGTTCAAAATGTCCATACTTCAATAAATCTGTTACCTGTTGTTTTATAGAAGAGAGTTCATTGAGTGAGTTTGCACCACTCAAGAGATCGTCGACGTAGAAGCAAGTTTTGATGGTTTTTGAACGATGCATTTTGTTACCGTATGAAATTAGTAAACTTAAATAAGTTCTCCATAGAATGCATTTCGGGTTGCAGCGTTGAACCAACCATTCGGATTTCATTAAGTGATTTATGTATGAACGAAAGGATCTCGGAAACGGTAATAGATCGAGACTTCGTGTTTTTTGCATTCGACTAGGACTTCTCCGGAACTTTACAAGTTTATTTAAAAATTTTGCCCCTCCCCCCTTCCCCATAAAATCACCCCCAAGCCTAAAACAGTATAGAGATAACGTCCCTCTAAGCCAAAATCAAAATCGGATAATAAATATAAGCAATTGAATTTGAACGACTTATGATACTTCCGTCCCCCTGTTTCTTTTCATACATAAAAAAATGTTATATACTTATTCGTGCAGTGAGAAGTGGTCATAAGCTCGGAAAACATTTAATGTGTTTGTTAGGCGACCTGTACTGGTTATTATTATCATTATTATTATTATTATTATTATAATTATTATTATTATTATTATTATTATTATTATTATTATTATTATTATTATTATTATTATTATTATTATTATTATTATTATTATTATTATTATTATTATTATTATTATTATTATTGTTATTATTATTTTTATTATTATTATTTTTATTATTATTATTTTTATTATTATTTTTATTATTATTATTATTAAGTAGTAGGCACTGCGACCTTTACAGGTCTATTGTGCCCTAACAGTTGTTGACTTACAACAACTCATCCAGCCCTACTTTCCTGACAAGGCCACTAGGTTTTTGGGATTGAGTGCATGCACCGCCCTTCCTGTCACTTGGTAATTGCCAAGATATATGTGCCTGGTTTGGGTCAGAGCTGGGCAGTCTCCCAAAATATGCTCCGGAGATTCGTCATCCTCCAGACAGAATCTGCAAGTGCTATCACTTGCGATTCCGATTTTACACAAGTGTCTCTTAAGTTTACAGTGTCCAGTCAGGAAGCCCGAAATCATTCTTAGATCGTTTCTTTTAATACCGTTGCATATTTCCGATCTCCTCTTGTTGTAAGGGCCTAACAGCTTTTTGCTCTGTTTTAATCCTTCACATTTTTCCCAGAAAAAGTCTCTTGTTTTCTTTTCTTCCTCTTTTACCAGGATTCTCATTGTTCCTGGTCTGAGCCCGCGGAAAGGCTCTGGACCCATGAAAGGAGACGCTGCCCCTCTACTGGCCAAGTCATTTTCAGGTTGTTTAATTTAATTATACATTCCATGACCAGTTTGGATCGGAGAAGATAGCGATGTTTTGGTTCTTGTACCTCCTATTTAAATTGAATTGAGCACATCTTTCTATTGCATATATTTCTGCCTGAAAGATACTAGTGAATTTCCCTAGTGATTCGATTATGCCTAGGTTGTCACTAAGATATTGCAGGAGTGGGTGGAGAAAGAGTATTGCACGCATTTCAAATATTTTGGAAGGACATGCATGCGGTGAAGCTTAACATTTTCAACAGCTGAGCTGAAGTGTCGATTAGGGATACTTAAATTGTACTTCAAGCAAATCTTCGCGATTCAGTTAAGTATTGACAAATTAGACAACGACGATAAATATCGACAAGAAATTGAGGAGCTATATATAACTACAATAGTGTGTATTCAATCATGATTGGGAGAGAAACTATTCTACAATGGCAGATAGAACAAGTAGCATGAATATGTCTTCATCGAAACTACCACAATTAAAGTTACCAAAGTTCAGCGGCAAGAACAGTGAGTACAAAAACTTTATTGTTTCATTCAATCAAATAATAGATCTAGAATTGAAGATCTGAAGGCAAGATATAATAACACCACTCTGATTTTTTTAGAAAATGTTGCAAGTATATTTGAAATACCGACTGATACTAAACCATGCAGTAATCAACTAAGAAGTTTGGTTGATAACGCTTCTGCTATTTAGTTCACTCTTGTCTTTGGGTACTGAATGGCAAATATCCGAAGCAATCCTTATATATATAGTCATGCAGAAAACTGATGATATCACCCAGAGTAAGTGGAAGGAGTCTCTGGATTTCAAAAGACAATGCCAATTTCTCGAATCACTGGATAATACCCAACGAAATGCTTTTGAACAACAAAACCCTGCGAAATTTATTAAGAAACACAAAAGGCAAGAAGGATATTATTTTACTTGTACGAATGGTGTATGTGCTGTTTGCTCAAATAACAACAATAAGATATTTCAGTGCAATCAATTCAAATCCTTGTGAATATCACAGCGATTTAACATAGTAAAAAATCTTCAATTATGTATTAATTGTTTATCAAAAGTCCATCGACTTGATAATTGTAGTTCTACTCACAGATGCAGAGTTTGTTCGGAAAAACATAAAAAAAAAAATAAAGAAAACCTCAACTAACATTCTGCTTAACGTCACATATCGCACATCAGCCCGAGACAGAAATTAATATAAAATCGTGGAAATTGCCTTTAAATGGTAAACTGAACCGATTTCGCTGAAAATTGGTGGGGAGGTAGCTTAGAACCAGGAGACGGACATAGGCTTATTTTGTTTAAAATCGGAGGGGCAGCGCTCTACCCAAACCGAACAAAGAAATTATATGTATGTATGTACGCATCGTACCGGCGTTAAAGTTTATCGTTTGTGTGTATAACGCAATGGCACTGAATTTCACAAGAGTATGAGAAGAAAAAAAAATTCCATCCCCTTCTGATGTTGTTAACTCTTAAGTCTTTTTTTTTTAATATTATCAATATCATATATATATATATATAATATACGAGTATATTACAATCTGTTAACTTTTAAGTCCTTTTTTATTATATCAATATCATACACGTCTATTACAACCCGTTCTTCTTCTCCCGAAACGCCTGGTCAGCCTACCGGGCAGACCGATAACTAATCAGACCAATCGTAAGTAACGAACCGATAGTAAATCAATAGTCGATAAGTCGTTACTATTTAAATCCTTAAAGTTACAACCTAACAAGTGTAAGCTCTTATATATATTTGAAACTCTATTACCGACATATGTAGCCGAGTGTTGTTTGATCCAATGTAGTACAAGCGTTGAATATAACCAAAGATTCAATAGTTTTTTTTTCGAAAATAATTTTAATTTTATCGAAGATTTTTGCTAACAGTAATGCTCCACAAAGTTCCAGCCTAGCAATAGTCTGTTTTTTGAGAGGGGCCACTCTGGATTTGACTGTAAGAAGGTGAACGAGTATGTTGCCAAAATCATCCATCTGTAGTAGATAAATGCAGATGCATCGCAGAAACCGTGAATTTGAATTACTCTCGTTGATGATGATAGACAGTATCTTGGTCTAGTAATTGAAAAGAGACACTCCAAGCTACAACGAAATTGATTCCATGCTGAATGTAAATTTTGTGGAACAGAATCATCCCATTATAACTTGAGGAACCATAGCTCATGCATAATGATTTTCGCAGTTATGATAATTGAAGTTAACGATGACGCAATTGAAAGAATAGATCGCTTCATTACGCGTGTATTTGGATCAACCTTGTGGTTAATTGAAAATACAAAAATGTCTCGATCTTGATCCCATGTGAGAACCAAAGCGCTCGTGGTTGACTCGGAATCGATTTTTAAGTTTATCAACGACTCATCATTTTGAGACTGCTGGTTATTTGAATGCCATTTGGAGAGTTCAAAATGTCCATACTTCAATAAATCTGTTACCTGTTGTTTTATAGAAGAGAGTTCATTGAGTGAGTTTGCACCACTCAAGAGATCGTCGACGTAGAAGCAAGTTTTGATGGTTTTTGAACGATGCATTTTGTTACCGTATGAAATTAGTAAACTTAAATAAGTTCTCCATAGAATGCATTTCGGGTTGCAGCGTTGAACCAACCATTCGGATTTCATTAAGTGATTTATGTATGAACGAAAGGATCTCGGAAACGGTAATAGATCGAGACTTCGTGTTTTTTGCATTCGACTAGGACTTCTCCGGAACTTTACAAGTTTATTTAAAAATTTTGCCCCTCCCCCCTTCCCCATAAAATCACCCCCAAGCCTAAAACAGTATAGAGATAACGTCCCTCTAAGCCAAAATCAAAATCGGATAATAAATATAAGCAATTGAATTTGAACGACTTATGATACTTCCGTCCCCCTGTTTCTTTTCATACATAAGAAAATGTTATATACTTATTCGTGCAGTGAGAATGGTCATAAGCTCGGAAATCATTTAATGTGTTTGTTAGGCGACCTGTACTGGTTATTATTATCATTATTATTATTATTATTATTATTATTATTATTATTGTTATTATTATTTTTATTATTATTATTTTTATTATTATTATTTTTATTATTATTTTTATTATTATTATTATTAAGTAGTAGGCACTGCGACCTTTACAGGTCTATTGTGCCCTAACAGTTGTTGACTTACAGCAACTCATCCAGCCCTACTTCCCTGACAAGGCCACTAGGTTTTTGGGATTGAGTGCATGCACCGCCCTTCCTGTCACTTGGTAATTGCCAAGATATATGTGCCTGGTTTGGGTCAGAGCTGGGCAGTCTCCCAAAATATGCTCCGGAGATTCGTCATCCTCCAGACAGAATCTGCAAGTGCTATCACTTGCGATTCCGATTTTACACAAGTGTCTCTTAAGTTTACAGTGTCCAGTCAGGAAGCCCGAAATCATTCTTAGATCGTTTCTTTTAATACCGTTGCATATTTCCGATCTCCTCTTGTTGTAAGGGCCTAACAGCTTTTTGCTCTGTTTTAATCCTTCACATTTTTCCCAGAAAAAATCTCTTGTTTTCTTTTCTTCCTCTTTTACCAGGATTCTCATTGTTCCTGGTCCGAGCCCGCAGAAAGGCTCTGGACCCATGAAAGGAGACGCTGCCCCTCTACTGGCCAAGTCATTTTCAGGTTGTTTAATTTAATTATACATTCCATGACCAGTTTGGATCGGAGAAGATAGCGATGTTTTGGTTCTTGTACCTCCTATTTAAATTGAATTGAGCACATCTTTCTATTGCATATATTTCTGCCTGAAAGATACTAGTGAATTTCCCTAGTGATTCGATTATGCCTAGGTTGTCACTAAGATATTGCAGGAGTGGGTGGAGAAAGAGTATTGCACGCATTTCAAATATTTTGGAAGGACATGCATGCGGTGAAGCTTAACATTTTCAACAGCTGAGCTGAAGTGTCGATTAGGGATACTTAAATTGTACTTCAAGCAAATCTTCGCGATTCAGTTAAGTATTGACAAATTAGACAACGACGATAAATATCGACAAGAAATTGAGGAGCTATATATAACTACAATAGTGTGTATTCAATCATGATTGGGAGAGAAACTATTCTACAATGGCAGATAGAACAAGTAGCATGAATATGTCTTCATCGAAACTACCACAATTAAAGTTACCAAAGTTCAGCGGCAAGAACAGTGAGTACAAAAACTTTATTGTTTCATTCAATCAAATAATAGATCTAGAATTGAAGATCTGAAGGCAAGATATAATAACACCACTCTGATTTTTTTAGAAAATGTTGCAAGTATATTTGAAATACCGACTGATACTAAACCATGCAGTAATCAACTAAGAAGTTTGGTTGATAACGCTTCTGCTATTTAGTTCACTCTTGTCTTTGGGTACTGAATGGCAAATATCCGAAGCAATCCTTATATATATAGTCATGCAGAAAACTGATGATATCACCCAGAGTAAGTGGAAGGAGTCTCTGGATTTCAAAAGACAATGCCAATTTCTCGAATCACTGGATAATACCCAACGAAATGCTTTTGAACAACAAAACCCTGCGAAATTTATTAAGAAACACAAAAGGCAAGAAGGATATTATTTTACTTGTACGAATGGTGTATGTGCTGTTTGCTCAAATAACAACAATAAGATATTTCAGTGCAATCAATTCAAATCCTTGTGAATATCACAGCGATTTAACATAGTAAAAAATCTTCAATTATGTATTAATTGTTTATCAAAAGTCCATCGACTTGATAATTGTAGTTCTACTCACAGATGCAGAGTTTGTTCGGAAAAACATAAAAAAAAAAATAAAGAAAACCTCAACTAACATTCTGCTTAACGTCACATATCGCACATCAGCCCGAGACAGAAATTAATATAAAATCGTGGAAATTGCCTTTAAATGGTAAACTGAACCGATTTCGCTGAAAATTGGTGGGGAGGTAGCTTAGAACCAGGAGACGGACATAGGCTTATTTTGTTTAAAATCGGAGGGGCAGCGCTCTACCCAAACCGAACAAAGAAATTATATGTATGTATGTACGCATCGTACCGGCGTTAAAGTTTATCGTTTGTGTGTATAACGCAATGGCACTGAATTTCACAAGAGTATGAGAAGAAAAAAAAATTCCATCCCCTTCTGATGTTGTTAACTCTTAAGTCTTTTTTTTTTAATATTATCAATATCATATATATATATATATAATATACGAGTATATTACAATCTGTTAACTTTTAAGTCCTTTTTTATTATATCAATATCATACACGTCTATTACAACCCGTTCTTCTTCTCCCGAAACGCCTGGTCAGCCTACCGGGCAGACCGATAACTAATCAGACCAATCGTAAGTAACGAACCGATAGTAAATCAATAGTCGATAAGTCGTTACTATTTAAATCCTTAAAGTTACAACCTAACAAGTGTAAGCTCTTATATATATTTGAAACTCTATTACCGACATATGTAGCCGAGTGTTGTTTGATCCAATGTAGTACAAGCGTTGAATATAACCAAAGATTCAATAGTTTTTTTTTCGAAAATAATTTTAATTTTATCGAAGATTTTTGCTAACAGTAATGCTCCACAAAGTTCCAGCCTAGCAATAGTCTGTTTTTTGAGAGGGGCCACTCTGGATTTGACTGTAAGAAGGTGAACGAGTATGTTGCCAAAATCATCCATCTGTAGTAGATAAATGCAGATGCATCGCAGAAACCGTGAATTTGAATTACTCTCGTTGATGATGATAGACAGTATCTTGGTCTAGTAATTGAAAAGAGACACTCCAAGCTACAACGAAATTGATTCCATGCTGAATGTAAATTTTGTGGAACAGAATCATCCCATTATAACTTGAGGAACCATAGCTCATGCATAATGATTTTCGCAGTTATGATAATTGAAGTTAACGATGACGCAATTGAAAGAATAGATCGCTTCATTACGCGTGTATTTGGATCAACCTTGTGGTTAATTGAAAATACAAAAATGTCTCGATCTTGATCCCATGTGAGAACCAAAGCGCTCGTGGTTGACTCGGAATCGATTTTTAAGTTTATCAACGACTCATCATTTTGAGACTGCTGGTTATTTGAATGCCATTTGGAGAGTTCAAAATGTCCATACTTCAATAAATCTGTTACCTGTTGTTTTATAGAAGAGAGTTCATTGAGTGAGTTTGCACCACTCAAGAGATCGTCGACGTAGAAGCAAGTTTTGATGGTTTTTGAACGATGCATTTTGTTACCGTATGAAATTAGTAAACTTAAATAAGTTCTCCATAGAATGCATTTCGGGTTGCAGCGTTGAACCAACCATTCGGATTTCATTAAGTGATTTATGTATGAACGAAAGGATCTCGGAAACGGTAATAGATCGAGACTTCGTGTTTTTTGCATTCGACTAGGACTTCTCCGGAACTTTACAAGTTTATTTAAAAATTTTGCCCCTCCCCCCTTCCCCATAAAATCACCCCCAAGCCTAAAACAGTATAGAGATAACGTCCCTGTAAGCCAAAATCAAAATCGGATAATAAATATAAGCAATTGAATTTGAACGACTTATGATACTTCCGTCCCCCTGTTTCTTTTCATACATAAAAAAATGTTATATACTTATTCGTGCAGTGAGAATGGTCATAAGCTCGGAAATCATTTAATGTGTTTGTTAGGCGACCTGTACTGGTTATTATTATCATTATTATTATTATTATTATTATTATTATTGTTATTATTATTTTTATTATTATTATTTTTATTATTATTATTTTTATTATTATTTTTATTATTGTTATTATTAAGTAGTAGGCACTGCGACCTTTACAGGTCTATTGTGCCCTAACAGTTGTTGACTTACAGCAACTCATCCAGCCCTACTTCCCTGACAAGGCCAATAGGTTTTTGGGATTGAGTGCATGCACCGCCCTTCCTGTCACTTGGTAATTGCCAAGATATATGTGCCTGGTTTGGGTCAGAGCTGGGCAGTCTCCCAAAATATGCTCCGGAGATTCGTCATCCTCCAGACAGAATCTGCAAGTGCTATCACTTGCGATTCCGATTTTACACAAGTGTCTCTTAAGTTTACAGTGTCCAGTCAGGAAGCCCGAAATCATTCTTAGATCGTTTCTTTTAATACCGTTGCATATTTCCGATCTCCTCTTGTTGTAAGGGCCTAACAGCTTTTTGCTCTGTTTTAATCCTTCACATTTTTCCCAGAAAAAGTCTCTTGTTTTCTTTTCTTCCTCTTTTACCAGGATTCTCATTGTTCCTGGTCCGAGCCCGCAGAAAGGCTCTGGACCCATGAAAGGAGACGCTGCCCCTCTACTGGCCAAGTCATTTTCAGGTTGTTTAATTTAATTATACATTCCATGACCAGTTTGGATCGGAGAAGATAGCGATGTTTTGGTTCTTGTACCTCCTATTTAAATTGAATTGAGCACATCTTTCTATTGCATATATTTCTGCCTGAAAGATACTAGTGAATTTCCCTAGTGATTCGATTATGCCTAGGTTGTCACTAAGATATTGCAGGAGTGGGTGGAGAAAGAGTATTGCACGCATTTCAAATATTTTGGAAGGACATGCATGCGGTGAAGCTTAACATTTTCAACAGCTGAGCTGAAGTGTCGATTAGGGATACTTAAATTGTACTTCAAGCAAATCTTCGCGATTCAGTTAAGTATTGACAAATTAGACAACGACGATAAATATCGACAAGAAATTGAGGAGCTATATATAACTACAATAGTGTGTATTCAATCATGATTGGGAGAGAAACTATTCTACAATGGCAGATAGAACAAGTAGCATGAATATGTCTTCATCGAAACTACCACAATTAAAGTTACCAAAGTTCAGCGGCAAGAACAGTGAGTACAAAAACTTTATTGTTTCATTCAATCAAATAATAGATCTAGAATTGAAGATCTGAAGGCAAGATATAATAACACCACTCTGATTTTTTTAGAAAATGTTGCAAGTATATTTGAAATACCGACTGATACTAAACCATGCAGTAATCAACTAAGAAGTTTGGTTGATAACGCTTCTGCTATTTAGTTCACTCTTGTCTTTGGGTACTGAATGGCAAATATCCGAAGCAATCCTTATATATATAGTCATGCAGAAAACTGATGATATCACCCAGAGTAAGTGGAAGGAGTCTCTGGATTTCAAAAGACAATGCCAATTTCTCGAATCACTGGATAATACCCAACGAAATGCTTTTGAACAACAAAACCCTGCGAAATTTATTAAGAAACACAAAAGGCAAGAAGGATATTATTTTACTTGTACGAATGGTGTATGTGCTGTTTGCTCAAATAACAACAATAAGATATTTCAGTGCAATCAATTCAAATCCTTGTGAATATCACAGCGATTTAACATAGTAAAAAATCTTCAATTATGTATTAATTGTTTATCAAAAGTCCATCGACTTGATAATTGTACTTCTACTCACAGATGCAGAGTTTGTTCGGAAAAACATAAAAAAAAAAATAAAGAAAACCTCAACTAACATTCTGCTTAACGTCACATATCGCACATCAGCCCGAGACAGAAATTAATATAAAATCGTGGAAATTGCCTTTAAATGGTAAACTGAACCGATTTCGCTGAAAATTGGTGGGGAGGTAGCTTAGAACCAGGAGACGGACATAGGCTTATTTTGTTTAAAATCGGAGGGGCAGCGCTCTACCCAAACCGAACAAAGAAATTGTATGTATGTATGTACGCATCGTACCGGCGTTAAAGTTTATCGTTTGTGTGTATAACGCAATGGCACTGAATTTCACAAGAGTATGAGAAGAAAAAAAAATTCCATCCCCTTCTGATGTTGTTAACTCTTAAGTCTTTTTTTTTTAATTTTATCAATATCATATATATATATATATAATATACGAGTATATTACAATCTGTTAACTTTTAAGTGCTTTTTTATTATATCAATAACATACACGTCTATTACAACCCGTTCTTCTTCTCCCGAAGCGCCTGGTCAGCCTACCGGGCAGACCGATAACTAATCAGACCAATCGTAAGTAACGAACCGATAGTAAATCAATAGTCGATAAGTCGTTACTATTTAAATCCTTAAAGTTACAACCTAACAAGTGTAAGCTCTTATATATATTTGAAACTCTATTACCGACATATGTAGCCGAGTGTTGTTTGATCCAATGTAGTACAAGCGTTGAATATAACCAAAGATTCAATAGTTTTTTTTCGAAAATAATTTTAATTTTATCGAAGATTTTTGCTAACAGTAATGCTCCACAAAGTTCCAGCCTAGCAATAGTCTGTTTTTTGAGAGGGGCCACTCTGGATTTGACTGTAAGAAGGTGAACGAGTATGTTGCCAAAATCATCCATCTGTAGTAGATAAATGCAGATGCATCGCAGAAACCGTGAATTTGAATTACTCTCTTTGATGATGATAGACAGTATCTTGGTCTAGTAATTGAAAAGAGACACTCCAAGCTACAACGAAATTGATTCCATGCTGAATGTAAATTTTGTGGAACAGAATCATCCCATTATAACTTGAGGAACCATAGCTCATGCATAATGATTTTCGCAGTTATGATAATTGAAGTTAACGATGACGCAATTGAAAGAATAGATCGCTTCATTACGCGTGTATTTGGATCAACCTTGTGGTTAATTGAAAATACAAAAATGTCTCGATCTTGATCCCATGTGAGAACCAAAGCGCTCGTGGTTGACTCGGAATCGATTTTTAAGTTTATCAACGACTCATCATTTTGAGACTGCTGGTTATTTGAATGCCATTTGGAGAGTTCAAAATGTCCATACTTCAATAAATCTGTTACCTGTTGTTTTATAGAAGAGAGTTCATTGAGTGAGTTTGCACCACTCAAGAGATCTTCGACGTAGAAGCAAGTTTTGATGGTTTTTGAACGATGCATTTTGTTACCGTATGAAATTAGTAAACTTAAATAAGTTCTCCATAGAATGCATTTCGGGTTGCAGCGTTGAACCAACCATTCGGATTTCATTAAGTGATTTATGTATGAACGAAAGGATCTCGGAAACGGTAATAGATCGAGACTTCGTGTTTTTTGCATTCGACTAGGACTTCTCCGGAACTTTACAAGTTTATTTAAAAATTTTGCCCCTCCCCCCTTCCCCATAAAATCACCCCCAAGCCTAAAACAGTATAGAGATAACGTCCCTCTAAGCCAAAATCAAAATCGGATAATAAATATAAGCAATTGAATTTGAACGACTTATGATACTTCCGTCCCCCTGTTTCTTTTCATACATAAAAAAATGTTATATACTTATTCGTGCAGTGAGAATGGTCATAAGCTCGGAAATCATTTAATGTGTTTGTTAGGCGACCTGTACTGGTTATTATTATCATTATTATTATTATTATTATTATTATTATTATTGTTATTATTATTTTTATTATTATTATTTTTATTATTATTATTTTTATTATTATTTTTATTATTATTATTATTAAGTAGTAGGCACTGCGACCTTTACAGGTCTATTGTGCCCTAACAGTTGTTGACTTACAGCAACTCATCCAGCCCTACTTCCCTGACAAGGCCACTAGGTTTTTGGGATTGAGTGCATGCACCGCCCTTCCTGTCACTTGGTAATTGCCAAGATATATGTGCCTGGTTTGGGTCAGAGCTGGGCAGTCTCCCAAAATATGCTCCGGAGATTCGTCATCCTCCAGACAGAATCTGCAAGTGCTATCACTTGCGATTCCGATTTTACACAAGTGTCTCTTAAGTTTACAGTGTCCAGTCAGGAAGCCCGAAATCATTCTTAGATCGTTTCTTTTAATACCGTTGCATATTTCCGATCTCCTCTTGTTGTAAGGGCCTAACAGCTTTTTGCTCTGTTTTAATCCTTCACATTTTTCCCAGAAAAAGTCTCTTGTTTTCTTTTCTTCCTCTTTTACCAGGATTCTCATTGTTCCTGGTCCGAGCCCGCAGAAAGGCTCTGGACCCATGAAAGGAGACGCTGCCCCTCTACTGGCCAAGTCATTTTCAGGTTGTTTAATTTAATTATACATTCCATGACCAGTTTGGATCGGAGAAGATAGCGATGTTTTGGTTCTTGTACCTCCTATTTAAATTGAATTGAGCACATCTTTCTATTGCATATATTTCTGCCTGAAAGATACTAGTGAATTTCCCTAGTGATTCGATTATGCCTAGGTTGTCACTAAGATATTGCAGGAGTGGGTGGAGAAAGAGTATTGCACGCATTTCAAATATTTTGGAAGGACATGCATGCGGTGAAGCTTAACATTTTCAACAGCTGAGCTGAAGTGTCGATTAGGGATACTTAAATTGTACTTCAAGCAAATCTTCGCGATTCAGTTAAGTATTGACAAACTAGACAACGACGATAAATATCGACAAGAAATTGAGGAGCTATATATAACTACAATAGTGTGTATTCAATCATGATTGGGAGAGAAACTATTCTACAATGGCAGATAGAACAAGTAGCATGAATATGTCTTCATCGAAACTACCACAATTAAAGTTACCAAAGTTCAGCGGCAAGAACAGTGAGTACAAAAACTTTATTGTTTCATTCAATCAAATAATAGATCTTGAATTGAAGATCTGAAGGCAAGATATAATAACATAACTCTGATTTTTTTAGAAAATGTTGCAAGTATATTTGAAATACCGACTGATACTAAACCATGCAGTAATCAACTAAGAAGTTTGGTTGATAACGCTTCTGCTATTTAGTTCACTCTTGTCTTTGGGTACTGAATGGCAAATATCCGAAGCAATCCTTATATATATAGTCATGCAGAAAACTGATGATATCACCCAGAGTAAGTGGAAGGAGTCTCTGGATTTCAAAAGACAATGCCAATTTCTCGAATCACTGGATAATACCCAACGAAATGCTTTTGAACAACAAAACCCTGCGAAATTTATTAAGAAACACAAAAGGCAAGAAGGATATTATTTTACTTGTACGAATGGTGTATGTGCTGTTTGCTCAAATAACAACAATAAGATATTTCAGTGCAATCAATTCAAATCCTTGTGAATATCACAGCGATTTAACATAGTAAAAAATCTTCAATTATGTATTAATTGTTTATCAAAAGTCCATCGACTTGATAATTGTACTTCTACTCACAGATGCAGAGTTTGTTCGGAAAAACATAAAAAAAAAAATAAAGAAAACCTCAACTAACATTCTGCTTAACGTCACATATCGCACATCAGCCCGAGACAGAAATTAATATAAAATCGTGGAAATTGCCTTTAAATGGTAAACTGAACCGATTTCGCTGAAAATTGGTGGGGAGGTAGCTTAGAACCAGGAGACGGACATAGGCTTATTTTGTTTAAAATCGGAGGGGCAGCGCTCTACCCAAACCGAACAAAGAAATTGTATGTATGTATGTACGCATCGTACCGGCGTTAAAGTTTATCGTTTGTGTGTATAACGCAATGGCACTGAATTTCACAAGAGTATGAGAAGTTGTTGTTAACTCTTAAGTCTTTTTTTTTTAATTTTATCAATATCATATATATATTTATATAATATACGAGTATATTACAATCTGTTAACTTTTAAGTCCTTTTTTATTATATCAATATCATACACGTCTATTACAACCCGTTCTTCTTCTCCCGAAGCGCCTGGTCAGCCTACCGGGCAGACCGATAACTAATCAGACCAATCGTAAGTAACGAACCGATAGTAAATCAATAGTCGATAAGTCGTTACTATTTAAATCCTTAAAGTTACAACCTAACAAGTGTAAGCTCTTATATATATTTGAAACTCTATTACCGACATATGTAGCCGAGTGTTGTTTGATCCAATGTAGTACAAGCGTTGAATATAACCAAAGATTCAATAGTTTTTTTTTCGAAAATAATTTTAATTTTATCGAAGATTTTTGCTAACAGTAATGCTCCACAAAGTTCCAGCCTAGCAATAGTCTGTTTTTTGAGAGGGGCCACTCTGGATTTGACTGTAAGAAGGTGAACGAGTATGTTGCCAAAATCATCCATCTGTAGTAGATAAATGCAGATGCATCGCAGAAACCGTGAATTTGAATTACTCTCGTTGATGATGATAGACAGTATCTTGGTCTAGTAATTGAAAAGAGACACTCCAAGCTACAACGAAATTGATTCCATGCTGAATGTAAATTTTGTGGAACAGAATCATCCCATTATAACTTGAGGAACCATAGCTCATGCATAATGATTTTCGCAGTTATGATAATTGAAGTTAACGATGACGCAATTGAAAGAATAGATCGCTTCATTACGCGTGTATTTGGATCAACCTTGTGGTTAATTGAAAATACAAAAATGTCTCGATCTTGATCCCATGTGAGAACCAAAGCGCTCGTGGTTGACTCGGAATCGATTTTTAAGTTTATCAACGACTCATCATTTTGAGACTGCTGGTTATTTGAATGCCATTTGGAGAGTTCAAAATGTCCATACTTCAATAAATCTGTTACCTGTTGTTTTATAGAAGAGAGTTCATTGAGTGAGCTTGCACCACTCAAGAGATCGTCGACGTAGAAGCAAGTTTTGATGGTTTTTGAACGATGCATTTTGTTACCGTATGAAATTAGTAAACTTAAATAAGTTCTCCATAGAATGCATTTCGGGTTGCAGCGTTGAACCAACCATTCGGATTTCATTAAGTGATTTATGTATGAACGAAAGGATCTCGGAAACGGTAATAGATCGAGACTTCGTGTTTTTTGCATTCGACTAGGACTTCTCCGGAACTTTACAAGTTTATTTAAAAATTTTGCCCCTCCCCCCTTCCCCATAAAATCACCCCCAAGCCTAAAACAGTATAGAGATAACGTCCCTCTAAGCCAAAATCAAAATCGGATAATAAATATAAGCAATTGAATTTGAACGACTTATGATACTTCCGTCCCCCTGTTTCTTTTCATACATAAAAAAATGTTATATACTTATTCGTGCAGTGAGAATGGTCATAAGCTCGGAAATCATTTAATGTGTTTGTTAGGCGACCTGTACTGGTTATTATTATCATTATTATTATTATTATTATTATTATTATTGTTATTATTATTTTTATTATTATTATTTTTATTATTATTATTTTTATTATTATTTTTATTATTATTATTATTAAGTAGTAGGCACTGCGACCTTTACAGGTCTATTGTGCCCTAACAGTTGTTGACTTACAGCAACTCATCCAGCCCTACTTCCCTGACAAGGCCAATAGGTTTTTGGGATTGAGTGCATGCACCGCCCTTCCTGTCACTTGGTAATTGCCAAGATATATGTGCCTGGTTTGGGTCAGAGCTGGGCAGTCTCCCAAAATATGCTCCGGAGATTCGTCATCCTCCAGACAGAATCTGCAAGTGCTATCACTTGCGATTCCGATTTTACACAAGTGTCTCTTAAGTTTACAGTGTCCAGTCAGGAAGCCCGAAATCATTCTTAGATCGTTTCTTTTAATACCGTTGCATATTTCCGATCTCCTCTTGTTGTAAGGGCCTAACAGCTTTTTGCTCTGTTTTAATCCTTCACATTTTTCCCAGAAAAAGTCTCTTGTTTTCTTTTCTTCCTCTTTTACCAGGATTCTCATTGTTCCTGGTCCGAGCCCGCAGAAAGGCTCTGGACCCATGAAAGGAGACGCTGCCCCTCTACTGGCCAAGTCATTTTCAGGTTGTTTAATTTAATTATACATTCCATGACCAGTTTGGATCGGAGAAGATAGCGATGTTTTGGTTCTTGTACCTCCTATTTAAATTGAATTGAGCACATCTTTCTATTGCATATATTTCTGCCTGAAAGATACTAGTGAATTTCCCTAATGATTCGATTATGCCTAGGTTGTCACTAAGATATTGCAGGAGTGGGTGGAGAAAGAGTATTGCACGCATTTCAAATATTTTGGAAGGACATGCATGCGGTGAAGCTTAACATTTTCAACAGCTGAGCTGAAGTGTCGATTAGGGATACTTAAATTGTACTTCAAGCAAATCTTCGCGATTCAGTTAAGTATTGACAAATTAGACAACGACGATAAATATCGACAAGAAATTGAGGAGCTATATATAACTACAATAGTGTGTATTCAATCATGATTGGGAGAGAAACTATTCTACAATGGCAGATAGAACAAGTAGCATGAATATGTCTTCATCGAAACTACCACAATTAAAGTTACCAAAGTTCAGCGGCAAGAACAGTGAGTACAAAAACTTTATTGTTTCATTCAATCAAATAATAGATCTAGAATTGAAGATCTGAAGGCAAGATATAATAACACCACTCTGATTTTTTTAGAAAATGTTGCAAGTATATTTGAAATACCGACTGATACTAAACCATGCAGTAATCAACTAAGAAGTTTGGTTGATAACGCTTCTGCTATTTAGTTCACTCTTGTCTTTGGGTACTGAATGGCAAATATCCGAAGCAATCCTTATATATATAGTCATGCAGAAAACTGATGATATCACCCAGAGTAAGTGGAAGGAGTCTCTGGATTTCAAAAGACAATGCCAATTTCTCGAATCACTGGATATTATTTTACTTGTACGAATGGTGTATGTGCTGTTTGCTCAAATAACAACAATAAGATATTTCAGTGCAATCAATTCAAATCCTTGTGAATATCACAGCGATTTAACATAGTAAAAAATCTTCAATTATGTATTAATTGTTTATCAAAAGTCCATCGACTTGATAATTGTACTTCTACTCACAGATGCAGAGTTTGTTCGGAAAAACATAAAAAAAAAAATAAAGAAAACCTCAACTAACATTCTGCTTAACGTCACATATCGCACATCAGCCCGAGACAGAAATTAATATAAAATCGTGGAAATTGCCTTTAAATGGTAAACTGAACCGATTTCGCTGAAAATTGGTGGGGAGGTAGCTTAGAACCAGGAGACGGACATAGGCTTATTTTGTTTAAAATCGGAGGGGCAGCGCTCTACCCAAACCGAACAAAGAAATTGTATGTATGTATGTACGCATCGTACCGGCGTTAAAGTTTATCGTTTGTGTGTATAACGCAATGGCACTGAATTTCACAAGAGTATGAGAAGAAAAAAAAATTCCATCCCCTTCTGATGTTGTTAACTCTTAAGTCTTTTTTTTTTAATTTTATCAATATCATATATATATATATATATATAATATACGAGTATATTACAATCTGTTAACTTTTAAGTCCTTTTTTATTATATCAATATCATACACGTCTATTACAACCCGTTCTTCTTCTCCCGAAGCGCCTGGTCAGCCTACCGGGCAGACCGATAACTAATCAGACCAATCGTAAGTAACGAACCGATAGTAAATCAATAGTCGATAAGTCGTTACTATTTAAATCCTTAAAGTTACAACCTAACAAGTGTAAGCTCTTATATATATTTGAAACTCTATTACCGACATATGTAGCCGAGTGTTGTTTGATCCAATGTAGTACAAGCGTTGAATATAACCAAAGATTCAATAGTTTTTTTTCGAAAATAATTTTAATTTTATCGAAGATTTTTGCTAACAGTAATGCTCCACAAAGTTCCAGCCTAGCAATAGTCTGTTTTTTGAGAGGGGCCACTCTGGATTTGACTGTAAGAAGGTGAACGAGTATGTTGCCAAAATCATCCATCTGTAGTAGATAAATGCAGATGCATCGCAGAAGCCGTGAATTTGAATTACTCTCTTTGATGATGATAGACAGTATCTTGGTCTAGTAATTGAAAAGAGACACTCCAAGCTACAACGAAATTGATTCCATGCTGAATGTAAATTTTGTGGAACAGAATCATCCCATTATAACTTGAGGAACCATAGCTCATGCATAATGATTTTCGCAGTTATGATAATTGAAGTTAACGATGACGCAATTGAAAGAATAGATCGCTTCATTACGCGTGTATTTGGATCAACCTTGTGGTTAATTGAAAATACAAAAATGTCTCGATCTTGATCCCATGTGAGAACCAAAGCGCTCGTGGTTGACTCGGAATCGATTTTTAAGTTTATCAACGACTCATCATTTTGAGACTGCTGGTTATTTGAATGCCATTTGGAGAGTTCAAAATGTCCATACTTCAATAAATCTGTTACCTGTTGTTTTATAGAAGAGAGTTCATTGAGTGAGTTTGCACCACTCAAGAGATCTTCGACGTAGAAGCAAGTTTTGATGGTTTTTGAACGATGCATTTTGTTACCGTATGAAATTAGTAAACTTAAATAAGTTCTCCATAGAATGCATTTCGGGTTGCAGCGTTGAACCAACCATTCGGATTTCATTAAGTGATTTATGTATGAACGAAAGGATCTCGGAAACGGTAATAGATCGAGACTTCGTGTTTTTTGCATTCGACTAGGACTTCTCCGGAACTTTACAAGTTTATTTAAAAATTTTGCCCCTCCCCCCTTCCCCATAAAATCACCCCCAAGCCTAAAACAGTATAGAGATAACGTCCCTCTAAGCCAAAATCAAAATCGGATAATAAATATAAGCAATTGAATTTGAACGACTTATGATACTTCCGTCCCCCTGTTTCTTTTCATACATAAAAAAATGTTATATACTTATTCGTGCAGTGAGAATGGTCATAAGCTCGGAAATCATTTAATGTGTTTGTTAGGCGACCTGTACTGGTTATTATTATCATTATTATTATTATTATTATTATTATTATTATTGTTATTATTATTTTTATTATTATTATTTTTATTATTATTATTTTTATTATTATTTTTATTATTATTATTATTAAGTAGTAGGCACTGCGACCTTTACAGGTCTATTGTGCCCTAACAGTTGTTGACTTACAGCAACTCATCCAGCCCTACTTCCCTGACAAGGCCACTAGGTTTTTGGGATTGAGTGCATGCACCGCCCTTCCTGTCACTTGGTAATTGCCAAGATATATGTGCCTGGTTTGGGTCAGAGCTGGGCAGTCTCCCAAAATATGCTCCGGAGATTCGTCATCCTCCAGACAGAATCTGCAAGTGCTATCACTTGCGATTCCGATTTTACACAAGTGTCTCTTAAGTTTACAGTGTCCAGTCAGGAAGCCCGAAATCATTCTTAGATCGTTTCTTTTAATACCGTTGCATATTTCCGATCTCCTCTTGTTGTAAGGGCCTAACAGCTTTTTGCTCTGTTTTAATCCTTCACATTTTTCCCAGAAAAAGTCTCTTGTTTTCTTTTCTTCCTCTTTTACCAGGATTCTCATTGTTCCTGGTCCGAGCCCGCAGAAAGGCTCTGGACCCATGAAAGGAGACGCTGCCCCTCTACTGGCCAAGTCATTTTCAGGTTGTTTAATTTAATTATACATTCCATGACCAGTTTGGATCGGAGAAGATAGCGATGTTTTGGTTCTTGTACCTCCTATTTAAATTGAATTGAGCACATCTTTCTATTGCATATATTTCTGCCTGAAAGATACTAGTGAATTTCCCTAGTGATTCGATTATGCCTAGGTTGTCACTAAGATATTGCAGGAGTGGGTGGAGAAAGAGTATTGCACGCATTTCAAATATTTTGGAAGGACATGCATGCGGTGAAGCTTAACATTTTCAACAGCTGAGCTGAAGTGTCGATTAGGGATACTTAAATTGTACTTCAAGCAAATCTTCGCGATTCAGTTAAGTATTGACAAATTAGACAACGACGATAAATATCGACAAGAAATTGAGGAGCTATATATAACTACAATAGTGTGTATTCAATCATGATTGGGAGAGAAACTATTCTACAATGGCAGATAGAACAAGTAGCATGAATATGTCTTCATCGAAACTACCACAATTAAAGTTACCAAAGTTCAGCGGCAAGAACAGTGAGTACAAAAACTTTATTGTTTCATTCAATCAAATAATAGATCTAGAATTGAAGATCTGAAGGCAAGATATAATAACACCACTCTGATTTTTTTAGAAAATGTTGCAAGTATATTTGAAATACCGACTGATACTAAACCATGCAGTAATCAACTAAGAAGTTTGGTTGATAACGCTTCTGCTATTTAGTTCACTCTTGTCTTTGGGTACTGAATGGCAAATATCCGAAGCAATCCTTATATATATAGTCATGCAGAAAACTGATGATATCACCCAGAGTAAGTGGAAGGAGTCTCTGGATTTCAAAAGACAATGCCAATTTCTCGAATCACTGGATAATACCCAACGAAATGCTTTTGAACAACAAAACCCTGCGAAATTTATTAAGAAACACAAAAGGCAAGAAGGATATTATTTTACTTGTACGAATGGTGTATGTGCTGTTTGCTCAAATAACAACAATAAGATATTTCAGTGCAATCAATTCAAATCCTTGTGAATATCACAGCGATTTAACATAGTAAAAAATCTTCAATTATGTATTAATTGTTTATCAAAAGTCCATCGACTTGATAATTGTACTTCTACTCACAGATGCAGAGTTTGTTCGGAAAAACATAAAAAAAAAAATAAAGAAAACCTCAACTAACATTCTGCTTAACGTCACATATCGCACATCAGCCCGAGACAGAAATTAATATAAAATCGTGGAAATTGCCTTTAAATGGTAAACTGAACCGATTTCGCTGAAAATTGGTGGGGAGGTAGCTTAGAACCAGGAGACGGACATAGGCTTATTTTGTTTAAAATCGGAGGGGCAGCGCTCTACCCAAACCGAACAAAGAAATTATATGTATGTATGTACGCATCGTACCGGCGTTAAAGTTTATCGTTTGTGTGTATAACGCAATGGCACTGAATTTCACAAGAGTATGAGAAGAAAAAAAAATTCCATCCCCTTCTGATGTTGTTAACTCTTAAGTCTTTTTTTTTTAATTTTATCAATATCATATATATATATATATATAATATACGAGTATATTACAATCTGTTAACTTTTAAGTCCTTTTTTATTATATCAATATCATACACGTCTATTACAACCCGTTCTTCTTCTCCCGAAGCGCCTGGTCAGCCTACCGGGCAGGCCGATAACTAATCAGACCAATCGTAAGTAACGAACCGATAGTAAATCAATAGTCGATAAGTCGTTACTATTTAAATCCTTAAAGTTACAACCTAACAAGTGTAAGCTCTTATATATATTTGAAACTCTATTACCGACATATGTAGCCGAGTGTTGTTTGATCCAATGTAGTACAAGCGTTGAATATAACCAAAGATTCAATAGTTTTTTTTTCGAAAATAATTTTAATTTTATCGAAGATTTTTGCTAACAGTAATGCTCCACAAAGTTCCAGCCTAGCAATAGTCTGTTGTTTGAGAGGGGCCACTCTGGATTTGACTGTAAGAAGGTGAACGAGTATGTTGCCAAAATCATCCATCTGTAGTAGATAAATGCAGATGCATCGCAGAAGCCGTGAATTTGAATTACTCTCTTTGATGATGATAGACAGTATCTTGGTCTAGTAATTGAAAAGAGACACTCCAAGCTACAACGAAATTGATTCCATGCTGAATGTAAATTTTGTGGAACAGAATCATCCCATTATAACTTGAGGAACCATAGCTCATGCATAATGATTTTCGCAGTTATGATAATTGAAGTTAACGATGACGCAATTGAAAGAATAGATCGCTTCATTACGCGTGTATTTGGATCAACCTTGTGGTTAATTGAAAATACAAAAATGTCTCGATCTTGATCCCATGTGAGAACCAAAGCGCTCGTGGTTGACTCGGAATCGATTTTTAAGTTTATCAACGACTCATCATTTTGAGACTGCTGGTTATTTGAATGCCATTTGGAGAGTTCAAAATGTCCATACTTCAATAAATCTGTTACCTGTTGTTTTATAGAAGAGAGTTCATTGAGTGAGTTTGCACCACTCAAGAGATCTTCGACGTAGAAGCAAGTTTTGATGGTTTTTGAACGATGCATTTTGTTACCGTATGAAATTAGTAAACTTAAATAAGTTCTCCATAGAATGCATTTCGGGTTGCAGCGTTGAACCAACCATTCGGATTTCATTAAGTGATTTATGTATGAACGAAAGGATCTCGGAAACGGTAATAGATCGAGACTTCGTGTTTTTTGCATTCGACTAGGACTTCTCCGGAACTTTACAAGTTTATTTAAAAATTTTGCCCCTTCCCCATAAAATCACCCCCAAGCCTAAAACAGTATAGAGATAACGTCCCTCTAAGCCAAAATCAAAATCGGATAATAAATATAAGCAATTGAATTTGAACGACTTATGATACTTCCGTCCCCCTGTTTCTTTTCATACATAAAAAAATGTTATATACTTATTCGTGCAGTGAGAAGTGGTCATAAGCTCGGAAAACATTTAATGTGTTTGTTAGGCGACCTGTACTGGTTATTATTATCATTATTATTATTATTATTATTATAATTATTATTATTATTATTATTATTATTATTATTATTATTATTATTATTATTATTATTATTATTATTATTATTATTATTATTATTATTATTATTATTATTATTATTATTATTGTTATTATTATTTTTAATATTATTATTTTTATTATTATTATTTTTATTATTATTATTATTATTATTTTTATTATTATTATTATTAAGTAGTAGGCAGTGAGAAGTGGTCATAAGCTCGGAAAACATTTAATGTGTTTGTTAGGCGACCTTTACTGGTTATTATTATCATTATTATTATTATTATTATTATTATTATTATTATTATTATTATTATTATTATTATTATTATTATTATTATTATTATTATTATTATTATTATTATTATTATTGTTATTATTATTTTTATTATTATTATTTTTATTATTATTATTATTACTATTTTTATTTTTATTATAATTATTATTATTATTTTTATTATTATTATTATTGTTATTATTATTATTATTATTTTTATTATTATTATAATTATTATTATTATTATTATTGTTATTATTATTTTTATTATTATTATTTTTATTATTATTATTATTTTTATTATTATTATTATTATTTTTATTATTATTATTATTAAGTAGTAGGCACTGCGACCTTTACAGGTCTATTGTGCCCTAACAGTTGTTGACTTACAGCAACTCATCCAGCCCTACTTCCCTGACAAGGCCACTAGGTTTTTGGGATTGAGTGCATGCACCGCCCTTCCTGTCACTTGGTAATTGCCAAGATATATGTGCCTGGTTTGGGTCAGAGCTGGGCAGTCTCCCAAAATATGCTCCGGAGATTCGTCATCCTCCAGACAGAATCTGCAAGTGCTATCACTTGCGATTCCGATTTTACACAAGTGTCTCTTAAGTTTACAGTGTCCAGTCAGGAAGCCCGAAATCATTCTTAGATCGTTTCTTTTAATACCGTTGCATATTTCCGATCTCCTCTTGTTGTAAGGGCCTAACAGCTTTTTGCTCTGTTTTAATCCTTCACATTTTTCCCAGAAAAAGTCTCTTGTTTTCTTTTCTTCCTCTTTTACCAAGATTCTCATTGTTCCTGGTCCGAGCCCGCAGAAAGGCTCTGGACCCATGAAAGGAGACGCTGCCCCTCTACTGGCCAAGTCATTTTCAGGTTGTTTAACTTAATTAGACATTCCATGACCAGTTTGGATCGGAGAAGATAGCGATGTTTTGGTTCTTGTACCTCCTATTTAAATTGAATTGAGCACATCTTTCTATTGCATATATTTCTGCCTGAAAGATACTAGTGAATTTCCCTAGTGATTCGATTATGCCTAGGTTGTCACTAAGATATTGCAGGAGTGGGTGGAGAAAGAGTATTGCACGCATTTCAAATATTTTGGAAGGACATGCATGCGGTGAAGCTTAACATTTTCAACAGCTGAGCTGAAGTGTCGATTAGGGATACTTAAATTGTACTTCAAGCAAATCTTCGCGATTCAGTTAAGTATTGACAAATTAGACAACGACGATAAATATCGACAAGAAATTGAGGAGCTATATATAACTACAATAGTGTGTATTCAATCATGATTGGGAGAGAAACTATTCTACAATGGCAGATAGAACAAGTAGCATGAATATGTCTTCATCGAAACTACCACAATTAAAGTTACCAAAGTTCAGCGGCAAGAACAGTGAGTACAAAAACTTTATTGTTTCATTCAATCAAATAATAGATCTAGAATTGAAGATCTGAAGGCAAGATATAATAACACCACTCTGATTTTTTTAGAAAATGTTGCAAGTATATTTGAAATACCGACTGATACTAAACCATGCAGTAATCAACTAAGAAGTTTGGTTGATAACGCTTCTGCTATTTAGTTCACTCTTGTCTTTGGGTACTGAATGGCAAATATCCGAAGCAATCCTTATATATATAGTCATGCAGAAAACTGATGATATCACCCAGAGTAAGTGGAAGGAGTCTCTGGATTTCAAAAGACAATGCCAATTTCTCGAATCACTGGATAATACCCAACGAAATGCTTTTGAACAACAAAACCCTGCGAAATTTATTAAGAAACACAAAAGGCAAGAAGGATATTATTTTACTTGTACGAATGGTGTATGTGCTGTTTGCTCAAATAACAACAATAAGATATTTCAGTGCAATCAATTCAAATCCTTGTGAATATCACAGCGATTTAACATAGTAAAAAATCTTCAATTATGTATTAATTGTTTATCAAAAGTCCATCGACTTGATAATTGTAGTTCTACTCACAGATGCAGAGTTTGTTCGGAAAAACATAAAAAAAAAAATAAAGAAAACCTCAACTAACATTCTGCTTAACGTCACATATCGCACATCAGCCCGAGACAGAAATTAATATAAAATCGTGGAAATTGCCTTTAAATGGTAAACTGAACCGATTTCGCTGAAAATTGGTGGGGAGGTAGCTTAGAACCAGGAGACGGACATAGGCTTATTTTGTTTAAAATCGGAGGGGCAGCGCTCTACCCAAACCGAACAAAGAAATTATATGTATGTATGTACGCATCGTACCGGCGTTAAAGTTTATCGTTTGTGTGTATAACGCAATGGCACTGAATTTCACAAGAGTATGAGAAGAAAAAAAAATTCCATCCCCTTCTGATGTTGTTAACTCTTAAGTCTTTTTTTTTTAATTTTATCAATATCATATATATATATATATATAATATACGAGTATATTACAATCTGTTAACTTTTAAGTCCTTTTTTATTATATCAATATCATACACGTCTATTACAACCCGTTCTTCTTCTCCCGAAGCGCCTGGTCAGCCTACCGGGCAGACCGATAACTAATCAGACCAATCGTAAGTAACGAACCGATAGTAAATCAATAGTCGATAAGTCGTTACTATTTAAATCCTTAAAGTTACAACCTAACAAGTGTAAGCTCTTATATATATTTGAAACTCTATTACCGACATATGTAGCCGAGTGTTGTTTGATCCAATGTAGTACAAGCGTTGAATATAACCAAAGATTCAATAGTTTTTTTTTTCGAAAATAATTTTAATTTTATCGAAGAGTTTTGCTAACAGTAATGCTCCACAAAGTTCCAGCCTAGCAATAGTCTGTTTTTTGAGAGGGGCCACTCTGGATTTGACTGTAAGAAGGTGAACGAGTATGTTGCCAAAATCATCCATCTGTAGTAGATAAATACAGATGCATCGCAGAAACCGTGAATTTGAATTACTCTCGTTGATGATGATAGACAGTATCTTGGTCTAGTAATTGAAAAGAGACACTCCAAGCTACAACGAAATTGATTCCATGCTGAATGTAAATTTTGTGGAACAGAATCATCCCATTATAACTTGAGGAACCATAGCTCATGCATAATGATTTTCGCAGTTATGATAATTGAAGTTAACGATGACGCAATTGAAAGAATAGATCGCTTCATTACGCGTGTATTTGGATCAACCTTGTGGTTAATTGAAAATACAAAAATGTCTCGATCTTGATCCCATGTGAGAACCAAAGCGCTCGTGGTTGACTCGGAATCGATTTTTAAGTTTATCAACGACTCATCATTTTGAGACTGCTGGTTATTTGAATGCCATTTGGAGAGTTCAAAATGTCCATACTTCAATAAATCTGTTACCTGTTGTTTTATAGAAGAGAGTTCATTGAGTGAGTTTGCACCACTCAAGAGATCGTCGACGTAGAAGCAAGTTTTGATGGTTTTTGAACGATGCATTTTGTTACCGTATGAAATTAGTAAACTTAAATAAGTTCTCCATAGAATGCATTTCGGGTTGCAGCGTTGAACCAACCATTCGGATTTCATTAAGTGATTTATGTATGAACGAAAGGATCTCGGAAACGGTAATAGATCGAGACTTCGTGTTTTTTGCATTCGACTAGGACTTCTCCGGAACTTTACAAGTTTATTTAAAAATTTTGCCCCTCCCCCCTTCCCCATAAAATCACCACCAAGCCTAAAACAGTATAGAGATAACGTCCCTCTAAGCCAAAATCAAAATCGGATAATAAATATAAGCAATTGAATTTGAACGACTTATGATACTTCCGTCCCCCTGTTTCTTTTCATACATAAAAAAATGTTATATACTTATTCGTGCAGTGAGAAGTGGTCATAAGCTCGGAAAACATTTAATGTGTTTGTTAGGCGACCTGTACTGGTTATTATTATCATTATTTTTATTATTATTATTATTATTTTTATTATCATTATTATTATTATTATTATTATTATTATTATTATTATTATTATTATTATTATTATTATTATTATTATTATTATTATTATTATTATTATTATTATTATTATTATTGTTATTATTATTTTTATTATTATTATTATTATTTTTATTATTATTATTATTACTATTTTTATTATTATTATAATTATTATTATTATTTTTATTATTATTATTATTGTTATTATTATTATTATTATTTTTATTATTATTATAATTATTATTATTATTGTTATTATTATTTTTATTATTATTATTTTTATTATTATTATTATTTTTATTATTATTATTATTATTTTTATTATTATTATTATTAAGTAGTAGGCACTGCGACCTTTACAGGTCTATTGTGCCCTAACAGTTGTTGACTTACAGCAACTCATCCAGCCCTACTTCCCTGACAAGGCCACTAGGTTTTTGGGATTGAGTGCATGCACCGCCCTTCCTGTCACTTGGTAATTGCCAAGATATATGTGCCTGGTTTGGGTCAGAGCTGGGCAGTCTCCCAAAATATGCTCCGGAGATTCGTCATCCTCCAGACAGAATCTGCAAGTGCTATCACTTGCGATTCCGATTTTACACAAGTGTCTCTTAAGTTTACAGTGTCCAGTCAGGAAGCCCGAAATCATTCTTAGATCGTTTCTTTTAATACCGTTGCATATTTCCGATCTCCTCTTGTTGTAAGGGCCTAACAGCTTTTTGCTCTGTTTTAATCCTTCACATTTTTCCCAGAAAAAGTCTCTTGTTTTCTTTTCTTCCTCTTTTACCAGGATTCTCATTGTTCCTGGTCCGAGCCCGCAGAAAGGCTCTGGACCCATGAAAGGAGACGCTGCCCCTCTACTGGCCAAGTCATTTTCAGGTTGTTTAATTTAATTATACATTCCATGACCAGTTTGGATCGGAGAAGATAGCGATGTTTTGGTTCTTGTACCTCCTATTTAAATTGAATTGAGCACATCTTTCTATTGCATATATTTCTGCCTGAAAGATACTAGTGAATTTCCCTAGTGATTCGATTATGCCTAGGTTGTCACTAAGATATTGCAGGAGTGGGTGGAGAAAGAGTATTGCACGCATTTCAAATATTTTGGAAGGACATGCATGCGGTGAAGCTTAACATTTTCAACAGCTGAGCTGAAGTGTCGATTAGGGGTACTTAAATTGTACTTCAAGCAAATCTTCGCGATTCAGTTAAGTATTGACAAATTAGACAACGACGATAAATATCGACAAGAAATTGAGGAGCTATATATAACTACAATAGTGTGTATTCAATCATGATTGGGAGAGAAACTATTCTACAATGGCAGATAGAACAAGTAGCATGAATATGTCTTCATCGAAACTACCACAATTAAATTTACCAAAGTTCAGCGGCAAGAACAGTGAGTACAAAAACTTTATTGTTTCATTCAATCAAATAATAGATCTAGAATTGAAGATCTGAAGGTAAGATATAATAACACCACTCTGATTTTTTTAGAAAATGTTGCAAGTATATTTGAAATACCGACTGATACTAAACCATGCAGTAATCAACTAAGAAGTTTGGTTGATAACGCTGGTACTGAATGGCAAATTTCCGAAGCAATCCTTATATATATAGTCATGCAGAAAACTGATGATATCACCCAGAGTAAGTGGAAGGAGTCTCCGGATTTCAAAAGACAATGCCAATTTCTCGAATCACTGGATAATACCCAACGAAATGCTTTTGAACAACAAAACCCTGCGAAATTTATTAAGAAACACAAAAGGCAAGAAGGATATTATTTTACTTGTACGAATGGTGTATGTGCTGTTTGCTCAAATAACAACAATAAGATATTTCAGTGCAATCAATTCAAATCCTTGTGAATATCACAGCGATTTAACATAGTAAAAAATCTTCAATTATGTATTAATTGTTTATCAAAAGTCCATCGACTTGATAATTGTAGTTCTACTCACAGATGCAGAGTTTGTTCGGAAAAACATAAAAAAAAAAATAAAGAAAACCTCAACTAACATTCTGCTTAACGTCACATATCGCACATCAGCCCGAGACAGAAATTAATATAAAATCGTGGAAATTGCCTTTAAATGGTAAACTGAACCGATTTCGCTGAAAATTGGTGGGGAGGTAGCTTAGAACCAGGAGACGGACATAGGCTTATTTTGTTTAAAATCGGAGGGGCAGCGCTCTACCCAAACCGAACAAAGAAATTATATGTATGTATGTACGCATCGTACCGGCGTTAAAGTTTATCGTTTGTGTGTATAACGCAATGGCACTGAATTTCACAAGAGTATGAGAAGAAAAAAAAATTCCATCCCCTTCTGATGTTGTTAACTCTTAAGTCTTTTTTTTTTAATTTGATCAATATCATATATATATATATATATAATATACGAGTATATTACAATCTGTTAACTTTTAAGTCCTTTTTTATTATATCAATATCATACACGTCTATTACAACCCGTTCTTCTTCTCCCGAAGCGCCTGGTCAGCCTACCGGGCAGACCGATAACTAATCAGACCAATCGTAAGTAACGAACCGATAGTAAATCAATAGTCGATAAGTCGTTACTATTTAAATCCTTAAAGTTACAACCTAACAAGTGTAAGCTCTTATATATATTTGAAACTCTATTACCGACATATGTAGCCGAGTGTTGTTTGATCCAATGTAGTACAAGCGTTGAATATAACCAAAGATTCAATAGTTTTTTTTTTCGAAAATAATTTTAATTTTATCGAAGAGTTTTGCTAACAGTAATGCTCCACAAAGTTCCAGCCTAGCAATAGTCTGTTTTTTGAGAGGGGCCACTCTGGATTTGACTGTAAGAAGGTGAACGAGTATGTTGCCAAAATCATCCATCTGTAGTAGATAAATGCAGATGCATCGCAGAAACCGTGAATTTGAATTACTCTCGTTGATGATGATAGACAGTATCTTGGTATAGTAATTGAAAAGAGACACTCCAAGCTACAACGAAATTGATTCCATGCTGAATGTAAATTTTGTGGAACAGAATCATCCCATTATAACTTGAGGAACCATAGCTCATGCATAATGATTTTCGCAGTTATGATAATTGAAGTTAACGATGACGCAATTGAAAGAATAGATCGCTTCATTACGCGTGTATTTGGATCAACCTTGTGGTTAATTGAAAATACAAAAATGTCTCGATCTTGATCCCATGTGAGAACCAAAGCGCTCGTGGTTGACTCGGAATCGATTTTTAAGTTTATCAACGACTCATCATTTTGAGACTGCTGGTTATTTGAATGCCATTTGGAGAGTTCAAAATGTCCATACTTCAATAAATCTGTTACCTGTTGTTTTATAGAAGAGAGTTCATTGAGTGAGTTTGCACCACTCAAGAGATCGTCGACGTAGAAGCAAGTTTTGATGGTTTTTGAACGATGCATTTTGTTACCGTATGAAATTAGTAAACTTAAATAAGTTCTCCATAGAATGCATTTCGGGTTGCAGCGTTGAACCAACCATTCGGATTTCATTAAGTGATTTATGTATGAACGAAAGGATCTCGGAAACGGTAATAGATCGAGACTTCGTGTTTTTTGTATTCGACTAGGACTTCTCCGGAACTTTACAAGTTTATTTAAAAATTTTGCCCCTCCCCCCTTCCCCATAAAATCACCCCCAAGCCTAAAACAGTATAGAGATAACGTCCCTCTAAGCCAAAATCAAAATCGGATAATAAATATAAGCAATTGAATTTGAACGACTTATGATACTTCCGTCCCCCTGTTTCTTTTCATACATAAAAAAATGTTATATACTTATTCGTGCAGTGAGAAGTGGTCATAAGCTCGGAAAACATTTAATGTGTTTGTTAGGCGACCTGTACTGGTTATTATTATCATTATTTTTATTATTATTATTATTATTTTTATTATTATTATTATTATTTTTATTATTATTATTATTATTATTATTATTATTATTTTTATTATTATTATTATTAAGTAGTAGGCACTGCGACCTTTACAGGTCTATTGTGCCCTAACAGTTGTTGACTTACAGCAACTCATCCAGCCCTACTTCCCTGACAAGGCCACTAGGTTTTTGGGATTGAGTGCATGCACCGCCCTTCCTGTCACTTGGTAATTGCCAAGATATATGTGCCTGGTTTGGGTCAGAGCTGGGCAGTCTCCCAAAATATGCTCCGTAGATTCGTCATCCTCCAGACAGAATCTGCCAGTGCTATCACTTGCGATTCCGATTTTACACAAGTGTCTCTTAAGTTTACAGTGTCCAGTCAGGAAGCCCGAAATCATTCTTAGATCGTTCTTTTAATACCGTTGCATATTTCCGATCTCCTCTTGTTGTAAGGGCCTAACAGCTTTTTGCTCTGTTTTAATCCTTCACATTTTTCCCAGAAAAAGTCTCTTGTTTTCTTTTCTTCCTCTTTTACCAGGATTCTCATTGTTCCTGGTCCGAGCCCGCAGAAAGGCTCTGGACCCATGAAAGGAGACGCTGCCCCTCTACTGGCCAAGTCATTTTCAGGTTGTTTAATTTAATTATACATTCCATGACCAGTTTGGATCGGAGAAGATAGCGATGTTTTGGTTCTTGTACCTCCTATTTAAATTGAATTGAGCACATCTTTCTATTGCATATATTTCTGCCTGAAAGATACTAGTGAATTTCCCTAGTGATTCGATTATGCCTAGGTTGTCACTAAGATATTGCAGGAGTGGGTGGAGAAAGAGTATTGCACGCATTTCAAATATTTTGGAAGGACATGCATGCGGTGAAGCTTAACATTTTCAACAGCTGAGCTGAAGTGTCGATTAGGGATACTTAAATTGTACTTCAAGCAAATCTTCGCGATTCAGTTAAGTATTGACAAATTAGACAACGACGATAAATATCGACAAGAAATTGAGGAGCTATATATAACTACAATAGTGTGTATTCAATCATGATTGGGAGAGAAACTATTCTACAATGGCAGATAGAACAAGTAGCATGAATATGTCTTCATCGAAACTACCACAATTAAAGTTACCAAAGTTCAGCGGCAAGAACAGTGAGTACAAAAACTTTATTGTTTCATTCAATCAAATAATAGATCTAGAATTGAAGATCTGAAGGTAAGATATAATAACACCACTCTGATTTTTTTAGAAAATGTTGCAAGTATATTTGAAATACCGACTGATACTAAACCATGCAGTAATCAACTAAGAAGTTTGGTTGATAACGCTGGTACTGAATGGCAAATTTCCGAAGCAATCCTTATATATATAGTCATGCAGAAAACTGATGATATCACCCAGAGTAAGTGGAAGGAGTCTCCGGATTTCAAAAGACAATGCCAATTTCTCGAATCACTGGATAATACCCAACGAAATGCTTTTGAACAACAAAACCCTGCGAAATTTATTAAGAAACACAAAAGGCAAGAAGGATATTATTTTACTTGTACGAATGGTGTATGTGCTGTTTGCTCAAATAACAACAATAAGATATTTCAGTGCAATCAATTCAAATCCTTGTGAATATCACAGCGATTTAACATAGTAAAAAATCTTCAATTATGTATTAATTGTTTATCAAAAGTCCATCGACTTGATAATTGTACTTCTACTCACAGATGCAGAGTTTGTTCGGAAAAACATAAAAAAAAAAATAAAGAAAACCTCAACTAACATTCTGCTTAACGTCACATATCGCACATCAGCCCGAGACAGAAATTAATATAAAATCGTGGAAGTTGCCTTTAAATGGTAAACTGAACCGATTTCGCTGAAAATTGGTGGGGAGGAAGCTTAGAACCAGGAGACGGACATAGGCTTATTTTGTTTAAAATCGGAGGGGCAGCGCTCTACCCAAACCGAACAAAGAAATTATATGTATGTATGTACGCATCGTACCGGCGTTAAAGTTTATCGTTTGTGTGTATAACGCAATGGCACTGAATTTCAAAAGAGTATGAGAAGAAAAAAAAATTCCATCCCCTTCTGATGTTGTTAACTCTTAAGTCTTTTTTTTTAATTTTATCAATATCATATATATATATAATATACGAGTATATTACAATCTGTTAACTTTTAAGTCCTTTTTTATTATATCAATATCATACACGTCTATTACAACCCGTTCTTCTTCTCCCGAAGCGCCTGGTCAGCCCACCGGGCAGACCGATAACTGATCAGACCAATCGTAAGTAACGAACCGATAGTAAATCAATAGTCAATAAGTCGTTACTATTTAAATCCTTAAAGTTACAACCTAACAAGTGTAAGCTCTTATATATATTTGAAACTCTATTACCGACATATGTAGCCGAGTGTTGTTTGATCCAATGTAGTACAAGCGTTGAATATAACCAAAGATTCAATAGTTTTTTTTTTCGAAAATAATTTTAATTTTATCGAAGAGG
The DNA here is from genome assembly GCA_035044805.1 of Leucophenga maculata. Classification (NCBI taxonomy): domain Eukaryota; kingdom Metazoa; phylum Arthropoda; class Insecta; order Diptera; family Drosophilidae; genus Leucophenga; species Leucophenga maculata. Next base: position 81,168 of record JAWNNP010002054.1, read on the forward strand.
TTTGCTAACAGTAATGCTCCACAAAGTTCCAGCCTAGCAATAGTCTGTTTTTTGAGAGGGGCCACTCTGGATTTGACTGTAAGAAGGTGAACGAGTATGTTGCCAAAATCATCCATCTGTCGTAGATAAATGCAGATGCATCGCAGAAACCGTGAATTTGAATTACTCTCGTTGATGATGATAGACAGTATCTTGGTATAGTAATTGAAAAGAGACACTCCAAGCTACAACGAAATTGATTCCATGCTGAATGTAAATTTTGTGGAACAGAATCATCCCATTATAACTTGAGGAACCATAGCTCATGCATAATGATTTTCGCAGTTATGATAATTGAAGTTAACGATGACGCAATTGAAAGAATAGATCGCTTCGTTACGCGTGTATTTGGATCAACCTTGTGGTTAATTGAAAATACAAAAATGTCTCGATCTTGATCCCATGTGAGAACCAAAGCGCTCGTGGTTGACTCGGAATCGATTTTTAAGTTTATCAACGACTCATCATTTTGAGACTGCTGGTTATTTGAATGCCATTTGGAGAGTTCAAAATGTCCATACTTCAATAAATCTGTTACCTGTTGTTTTATAGAAGAGAGTTCATTGAGTGAGTTTGCACCACTCAAGAGATCGTCGACGTAGAAGCAAGTTTTGATGGTTTTTGAACCGATTTCGTAGTGCGATGCATTTTGTTACCGTATGAAATTAGTAAACTTAAATATCTTTATCAGGCGAAGTTCTCCATAGAATGCGTTTCGGGTTGCAGCGTTGAACCAACCATTCGGATTTCATTAAGTGATTTCTGCGATGTTGTTCTGCTGGAGCCGTCGAAAACAACTCGCATTTTCGTAGTAGTACTTGATGGTTTAATGGTGTGGAATATAATAATGAGGTTCCTTTTAGGTTATGGAAGTCAAAGGTGTCATTTGTCCCAAATCTTTGTATTCTCTCATAACTGCACATTACTGAGCCTTTAAGTCTGGTAGGCGAGATAAGCGACGTTCTAAAGCAATAAAGCGTCTCAATGGCGTAGAAAATGATTCGCCTAAAACCTTCGGATCACCCTTGAATAGTTAGCTCGCAACAATTCTTTCTTCCGTATTCCTTGAAACTGTTTCATTGAACAAGCGATCACAGCAATGCTGTTCTTGACTCAAAGTATTTGTATTAGCTGGGAATTCTTCCAGTTTAAAAAGTTGTTCAATATTACAATTTATTGATTCATCGTAAGTTGGAAGGCATGTAGAATGTTGTTCCTTATTTTTTATTCAAACATGCAGATCCAATATCTGCATGTTATGTTTCACCCTAGGTAATTTTAGCTTTTGTGCAAAATCATTTGTAATAAAATTAACCTGGGAACAAGAATCTAATAAAGCTCGACCTTGTTTATAATATCCCGATGAATAACGTATTGGTAATTGTAATGGGTAATAATGTTGGTAATTGGTAATTGTAATGGTTAAAGGTAATGGTTAACGGCAATGGGAAATGGGTAACGATAATGGTTACAGGTAATGGATAATAGTTAACGGTAAAGGGTAATGGTGTTAGTAATTGGTAATGGGTTAAGGGAATGGTGTTGGTACTTGGTAATGGTATTTGGTAATGGGCAATGGTTAACGGTAATGTTTGTTTGTTTTGTTTAAATGACCGTCTGCGGTAATGGTATTTGGTAACGGTAATGGGAAATGGTTAACTGTACTGGGTAAAGGTTAACGGTAATGGGAAATGGTTAACTGTACTGGGTAAAGGTTAACGGTAATGGGTAATGGTGTTGGTAATTTTAATGATTAAAGGTAATGGGAAATGGTTAACTGTACTGGGTAAAGGTTAACGGTAATGGGTAATGGTGTTGGTAATTTTAATGATTAAAGGTAATGGGTAATTGTAATGGTTAAAGGTAATGGGTAATGGTAATGGGTAATGGTAATGGGTAATGGTAATGGGTAATGGGTAATGGTAATGGGTAATGGTAATGGGTAATGATAATGGTAATGGGTAATGGTAATGGGTAATGGCAATGGTAATGGGTAATGGGAAATGGTAATGGGTAATGGTAATGGGTAATGGTAATTTGCAATGGAAATGGGTAATGGTAATGGGTAATGGTAATTGGTAATGGGTAATGGTAATTTGCAATGGAAATGGGTAATGGTAATGGGTAATGGTAATTGGTAATGGGTAATGGTAGTGGATAATGGTAATGGGTAATGGTGATGGGTAATGTGTAATGGGTAATGGTAATGGGTAATGGTAGTGGGTAATGGTAATGGGTAATGGTAATGGGTAATGGTAATGGGTAATGGTAATGATAATGGGTAATGTTAATGGGTAATGGTAATGGGTAACGGTAATGGGTAATGGTAATGGGTTATGGTAATGGGTAATGGTTAACGATAATGGGAAATAGTGTTGGTAATTGGTAATAATAATGGGTAATGGTTAACGGTAATGGGAAATGGTGTTGGTAATTGGTAATAGTAATGGGTAATGGTTAACGGTAATGGGAAATGGTGTTGGTAATTGGTAATAGTAATGGGTAATGGTTAACGGTAATGGGAAATGGTGTTGGTAATTGGTAATAGTAATGGGTAATGGTTAACGGTAATGGGAAATGGTGTTGGTAATTGGTAATAGTAATGGTTAACGATAATGGGTAATGGTTAACGGTAATCGGATATGTTGTTGGTAATTAGTAATAGTAATGGGTAATTATAATGGCTATTGATAATGGGTAATGATAATAAATAGTTAGTTAGTTAGTTAAATGACCGTCAACCGTCTTCCGGTCATAGCCGCATTTAGGAAGGTACGCCCGCCATGCCATGCCTCTGCGTCATACAATAGGACCTGGAGTATCAGCGTCTTATAGATCTTGATTTTTGTTTTTCGAGAGGGAGCTTTACTTCTCATTTGCTTGCTCAGCCCAAAAAAGCATCTGTTTTCAAGCGTAATTCTTCGCCTGATCTCCAGGCTGAAGTTGTTGTTGCTGCTTATCTCTTTTCCAAGACAGACGATATTTCATACAACACTGAAGTTGAAATTCTCCATCGTCCAAGACGCGAAGATGGAGTTCAAGAAGACACCAAGTACTTCGCCTTGTCCTCATTCAACGCTACACCCATAAGCCGATACTATTTTTCAGTCTCCAAAAACGCTTGCTGACTCGCTGTTCCTGCGCACCGATAATATCGATGTCATCGGTGTAAGCGATCATCATCAATTCCTTTTGGAAGATAGAGCCCGACATACACTGTATGTACGGGCATTGCACACTGGGCGGAATTGCCAAATAAGTGGCATAAAGTCGAATAATGCAGATATCGAGCTGAAACTTGGTATATTTGATAAGAATAGCACTCTAAATATGTAAACAAATTTTAAAGTTCATTTGACCACGCCTACCCCAATAGCCCATATAAGGCATCAATGCGTATACGTGATCACAAAGGAAAGTGTGAGAACTATAAATAAAGTACAACAATTTAAATATTTTTTATGTATTAATGATAGTAATATAATAATTATTATGATTAAATTCTTACTTAATGACAGGTCTTAATTACTAACTATTTTTAACAATTTAAGTTAAAATCATCATTTAGTTATTTTGCACAGCTAATTCAAACGCATATGGATTTATATCGTCTACTTCTGAGTCGGAGTCGTCATCAAAACTGTAATCATTACTTAAAGGCTGAACATTTATTGGAAAATTATAATGTGGTGTTTCTAAAAGTTCAATGACATCTCGCGGAAGGGGATTTTTTTTATGTCGAGCTGCCCTTTTCTTAATGGATATACTTGAGATGAGGGGATCTGAAGAGTCCATAGATCTTTGGAATACATCCATCATATTATTTACCCGCGAATTGTGTCGAGCGTGCAGTAGCGGATCACGCTTGTAAAATTTATTTTTCGCTTCAGACGCGTTTTCCCCAAGACAGCCCACCGGCATCACTGATGCAGTTATTATTTGTGATCCATGAACTAAAATCTTATGGAGAGTGGGTGACATAGGATACCATGAATAATGCAACATGTATGATCTAATAGTTTTATCTGAGAAATTTTGAAATTTTAAAGCGTCGATTGCAAATTCGCAGTTAATAGTTATTAGAATAGTATGCAGACTCTCAAGTAACTCCAAGTCGAGTTCTAAAATTGATGCAAATAACTTCGTGTTTAAAAATGCTTTTCTCGCAGTGCACTGCAGTGTTGCCATCGTTCGAGTTTCCACTTCCATTCGGTTTTGGCTTATCTACATGCAAACCCATTTCTTGCCGCAATCTTCTTTGTATATGTTTTTTTTTTTAATCATTTCTAATTTGTCATTTTCGTTTCTTACTTGCCATTTTTTAAACCCCAATCTGTAAGATATTTTGAGCATCAATTTAAAAATGCGTATCCAAGCGTGAAGTGGACTTATTCCATATTGAAGATGCCGAGGGTTTGGCTTAAAAGAATTTGTGTCATAGGTTTCCATAAATTGTTTTGGGCCTGCACCACAAATTGAACACAATTGGCTAGATTTTGTGCCCGTTAAAACGTTTAAAACTTTCCCATCTATTAGAGTCATGTGAAGGTCGTATGAGACAATGATCTTCCTTTCATTTGAAATTGTTACTACACAAGGAGTCAAGTTTTTTATTTGTGTGTCCAAATCGTTTTTTTCTGCTAGAATATGATCTTTTGTTTCTTTGACGAATTCCATTTTGAGGGGTCGGCAAAATCTTACAGACTGTGGAGTTCTATTATTCCAAAAAATTGTTCCTGCTTCATCTATAAGCTTCAGAGGTATCACGGTAGTAACAAATAAAGATTGATCAACAGTATCCGGTTCGTTCGTTTCAAATCTTATTTTATACATACTTTGTCCAGTTGATCCATCGTATCCGTAACTCGCAATTAATGTTAAACTAGAAACGATTTCTAAGTTAGCAAATAACTCCTCCTGTAACAATACGATGCGGCTAGCAGTGTGGTTTAACAAATCTTGCAAGGTAACTTTTGCCATAGTTTCTGTAACAGTTATTCCCGTAGGTCTCAATTGCAATTTGGCTTCCTTGACATTTTGGTAGCTTGGATATATGTCACAATTATGCTGTTTGCTTATTTGACGAATTTCATTATATAATCGTTTGCTTATAGAGTTTTCCCGCAAGAATTCCAAAGCTTCATTTGTTGTTAAAGGTATTGGTTCTACAATACCGAGCTTTTTTTAGCTTCAGTAGCCTCGCATTCAGAATTGATAAAATTTTTAAGTACAAATGCAGTATCATTTTCATTTGATTTCCTGGCTGACATTGTAGCAGCATGAATTAAAAGTTTGGTTTCGTTCTTATTGTTCATTGCAACATCCGCAGCTAGTTTTCTTTTAAGACGGGGCCCTGCTTCATCATAATTTAGCTTTTGTCTACCCAATCGAAGACTGTCCGTATCTTCTTTATTGTCCAAAACAATTTTTAAGCTCATTGATAGCCACTGTGAATGTTTTATTCGAAATGTGCGCATATTTCTGCTGCACTTTTGTAGATTCGAAGTAATGTAAATTTCAAAGCTTTTAATTTTCTTCTTTATTTCACTAATGTTTTCATTGGTTAGCGTACATTCCGTCAATTGGCCAAATATCCAGTTTGCAAGAACGGTAGAGTTGCGGCCGCTGTCGATCCATACGTCCAGCAGCGTTGAATGACAGAACTGAAGGTGATCTACAAGTTCACATTACCGCAAAAGCCGCAAAAAGCCGCAAACAGGATTATTACTAACTTTTAATACACACTCTCTACTTTATTTTCACACAAATTACATATCGCAGAAACACGCAGAAGGTTAGTTTTTACTCCACACAAGACGAACACATATGTTTGGTTTTCTATCTTTTTGGACAATACAAAACAGTACACATATATAACATATAATAAATTTTAGCACCAGATTGTTTTGTTTTATTCATTCTACATACCTTGGCCTCCAAAATCCATTTTTTACAATATTTTATTTTTTTTTTGTGTTTATTTGCCAAGCGCTCAAAGTGAATGAAAATTTCCCGCCAATTTTGTCGCAGGCATCAGCTGACTAATCACCTGACTTTGAAGCTTGATCAGAATGACAGGGCTGCATATTTGGCAAAAGCGATTATCGATTTTTCTTATCTAGGGACTCTAGTTTGAATATACTTAAATAGAATTAATATTTGCTTCCACAAAATTTTCGACTTTATGCCACTTATTTGGCAATTCCGCCCAGTGTGCATTGGCGTGGAATGTATTCCATCAGGAGATTGAAAAAATCGCACGACAGAGCATCGCCCTGCCTGAAACCTCTCTTGGTATCAAAGTGGTTGGAGAGGTTTTTCCACCCTGATAACGCTTTGTGTGTTAGATAGCATCGTCATGCAAAGATGTACGATCTTTGCCGGGATACCTAGTGCAGACATGGTGATTTATATTCGATAAATAGGATGTGTGTGCCATTGTTAAACTTACGGGTCTTTTCCAAGATTTGGAGTAATGTTAATATTTGGTCACTGGTCAACCTTTTTGGTCTGAAGCCACACTGATATAATCCTATCAGTGAATCCGTATATAACTTCTGCTTGTTACACAATACGGGCGACAGAATCTTATATCCGCGGTAGTTAGCGCAAACAGCGGGGTCTAATTTTTTAAAGATAGGACAGAGAACACTGAGATTCCAGTCATTGGGTATGCGTTCATCGAACCATATCTTGCATTAAAGTTGGTGCATACTCCTAGCCAACTCTTCGCCGCCGGTCTTTAATAACTCAGGTGGCAGCAAATCAGAGCCTGCCGCTTTGTTATTTTTTAGCTTTTAAATAACCGAATCGACCTTGTTATAGTCCGGTGGCTCTACATTAGTGCCATCATTAACTGGTTCTGGTGTCATTTCTCTATCGTCGGAATTGTGCGCTTCATCGCCTCCATCGTAGTTTAGAAAAATAACTCCTTCTTAATATCAGTGTTTCCAGTTCACCTGTAACCAAATTTCCAGTTTCAACCTTACATAAAGTTACTCCGGGCTTAAAACCTTCAGTCAGACGCTTGACCTTTTGGTAGAATTTTCGAGCTTCATTTCTGTCACGTAACATCTCAACATCCTCAAGCACCCGCCTTTCTTGCGTTTCTACTCTCTCCGTTTCTCTCGATATCGCTCGCTAACAGCTCGCGTTGCTCCCGACTGCAGAGTTTGCTGATAGGAAGCGTTCTTCTCTGCAGTAGCATTGCGTCACTCCTCGTCGTACCAAGAATTCTTCACAGGTTTTGTATAACCAATGACATTCTTGGCAGCCCTATTCATGGAGCGGGTGATATGAGATGAGTGGTTTCCCGGAGCAGTAAGGAGAGTGTGTTTGAAAAGGCCATGGCGGTCAGTTCTGATTGCAGCTTGCCGACGTCTAGCTTTCGTTGCATGTTGGAACGTGCGGCGAGCACTACGCTGAGCCTAGTACATATATTGGCTTGACAAAGTAGTGGTCCGAGTCAATGTTGGGACCACGTAACGTTCGCACGTCCAACAAGTTCGATGCGTGCCTTCTGTCATTCAAAACACGATCAAATTGGTTGCGTGTAATTTAATCAGGTCTCATGTTGCCTTGAAATCTGGTCCTACTAAATACCATATTCCGGCCTGCAGCAAAATCGATTAGCCTCTCTCCATTAATGGAGGAAGTGTCGTGTAGGCAACATTTTCCGACGGTTGCGCCAAAGATTCTTCCTTCCCAATCTTGGCGTTGAAATCGCCAAGCACGATTTTGACATCGTGTTTGGGACAGCGCTCGTACAGACGTTCCAAGCGCTCATAAAACGTATTTTTAGTATCGTAATCTTTCTCTTCTCTTTTAGTATCTGAACCTGGAATGGAGGCCACTTAGTTTCCTACTCACCACGATGTTTGCAGTGATGTTTGCCTTGCATCTTTCGAGGATATCAACCAGCTGGATATTTGGACCATCCCAGTTAAGGGTGCGGACATTCCAGGTGCATATCGGTAACTCGTGGTCCTAATATCGTTTGCGGGGATCGTCATCACATGGTTCTTTTCGAGGCTTCCTGTTTGTTTTCATTGGAGATTTATTTTTACAGTGGCAGCTCCCAAGCCCAGTGCACCAACCCCTAATTCTTCTCACGTTAGCTCACCTCTGAACGGGTGTTCAGCGGCTACCCAGGAGATACGTGCCTGAAGGGACGGACGTGTGAGCTGCTTGGAACGTTTTGAAAAGAATTATTGTTGGCCATTCCCAAGTGAATGGCAGTCAACAACTTTCCTCACAAGGTGAACATCTGCACGAATCCCAATCTCCTTATGATAATGTGTGAAGAGGTAGGGACTCGAATAATTTTCTCTTTTCACATTGATAAATACGTATGTACTAGACATGATCAATCGCTCATTCACATTGCCAACAAAAGTTGTAATTCATGTATGCATATACATAATTTGTATGTTTATGCTGTGTGATATATAACATTGTATATGTATTTGGTGTATTCAATCTGGCAGTGATGGAATGTGTATTGTACCTACACCTTCAAATATTTTAAATAAAACAATGAGTATAGCAAAAAGGATTGTGATGGCATGGGTAGAGTTGCATACAAATATTAAAGCTTGTGGATAAGGGAAGCGATATAATGCGTGCCGATGCAGTTATACAATTAATACTGGGGTATACTGTACAAAGAATTGCTATGCTCTTGATTCAGTCGTGCCAACATGCACTTTCATTAACATTCTGTATACATACAAAAATGTGGATACAACATACACATTATAAAAACAAAATACAATTCATCCACGCTCACTACTTGTATGTTCATGTATTTTTATCTTGTAAATGAATTCTAGGCTGCTACAATTCAGATCTAATAATGCACAAATCGATAAATAACAATACGTTGAAGTACAAAACATTTCTAGTTTTAATAGTACCTACTAAAATCTTGTATCTCTTTTTTTTGGGTTTCTACAGGATTTAAACAAAAAACTAATCTAACTCGAAAACATCAAAAAAGTATAACTTTAACGAGTGTTCCGAATTTGATTTCATTGTTTGTTTGCATTTAATAGGCTCCGAAACTACTGGACCGATTTGAAAAATTCTTTTACCATTGGGAAGCTACACTATCCCCTGGTAACATAGGCTATATTATATTTTCATAAAAAATTAGGAATCCTTACTAAAACTCCAATAATGTAAACCAAGGTGTAAAAAACTTACCAAAATATTCCTTATATTGTCTTCGCTGCGAAAACTATTGATGATAGAACAAAATAATGTACTACGACTTTGCAGAACACATCAGCAATGTGTAATGTGTAAATAATTGTTATGGATTATGGAAATGGGTGATTGATAATGGTAGTAGGCAATGAAAATGGGTAATGTTATTGGGTAATGATAATGGTTTATGATAATGGGTAATGGTAATGGGTAATGATAATGGGTAATGATAATGGGTAATGATAATGGGTAATGGTAATGGGTAATGATAATGAGTAATGATGATGGGTAATGATAATGGTTTATGATAATGGGTAATGGTAATGGGTAATGATAATGGGTAATGATAATGGGTAATGACAATGGGTAATGATAATGGGTAATGGTAATGGGTAATGATAATGGGTAATGATAATGGGTAATGATAATGGGTAGTGATAATGCGTAATGGTAAGATCCATTGGACACGTGTAAATATTTTGAATGTTTGTTTTTTTATCAATCGTTTAACCGATTAATATGAAATAATATGAAATTTACAGACGAACTTCAATTAGGTGAGGAAATGAATCTGGTTCACAAATAGTCATATCTTTGCATTCATTTGAGATACAGAGATGATATTTCGAATACATATTAATGGGATCAGAAAAAGTAAGAACACGTCATAAGTAAGGATAAAATCGATTGGGCGGATCAACGCTACTTATATAAGCGATAAACAAAATTCGTTAAATCTTTGCATCCATTTGAAGTATAGAGATGAATGTTTGTGTATAATTGAATGAGATCTGGAAAAGAAAAACCAATTAAAAAAGTGGGGACGTCTTGGCCGTTTATAAGAAACGTACATATAAACATAAACACAACACAATATAATCCATACAGTGCGCAGCAAAACGTGCCGGTTACAGCTTGTATTCTATGAAATTAAATATTGCGGCGCGGTTTACGATAGACAGTTTGGCAGATCTTAAAGGTAAGTTCGGTTGTGTCTACGCGGGATATTCAAGTTGAGAAGGTCAGAACCCAGATCGATTGGATGCAAGGACAGTCTTCTAACATAGTTGTTGCTGTGACAAGCAATTTCTTCTACAACCGTTGGGATTATAAGATCTCTGTGTATGTTATCGTTTTGAACATACCATGGTGCACCAGTGATCTTGCAGTTCTCCTCCGCTATATTCCTTATGTCCACACTTATTTTGTTTTTAAGACTGAGTTTTGAACGGGGACCAAGAAACCAGAATATGCGCTGTGTTTTGATTTTCACTTCTTCTCTTTTAAATTTTATGTAATTTTCTCAGTCGTTAATCTAATATCTAATATTGTGTTGCACAAAGGTATCAATATATTATTAAATCTGATTCGGGAACTTGAATCTCTCTTGAGCTTAAATAATGTATGTGCTGATTTGTTTACATTTACTGCTGTGTTCCATTTATTCAACCAATTATTACTCGAGCAATTATTACTGTTTCCTCCGCATATGTAGCTTATCTCACTTAATTTAAATTTGTACCAAATATATGCATCTACAATATACAGCGGTAGTACAATGGACATAGTACACTGCCTTAAGGAACTCCAGAGCTTTTAGCTTTGATGAGAAAGTGGGAATCTTCGCATTTTTCGTAAAAATATCGAAAGAAATGTAAATGCTTAATCTTAAAAAGAAGTCTTTGTGCCACACATGGTCGAACACTTGCCTAACATCATCAATTAAAAAAATTTCATTTTCGAGATTACCAGGCTTTAAATAATTTTTATTTTCTAATTTACTTTATTGCCTAAAAAATAATAAAAGTAAAATTTCGCTTAAAGCTAGCGCTATGATACTGATACTAATTCTAATCCATTTTCTTTAGACAGTGTTTCTGTTTCATATTAGACTAGTAATATTAGCTGGAATTTTTTGAGTAAATAGATTACAAGTGCGTTGACTGTTTTCAAGTCTGTGGTAGACCCTACTACTAAAACATTGTTTAAATTTTTTCCAGTTAGCTTTCGAATATTGTAAATAAGTTTCAACGTTTCCTTTAGGTCTTATTTTAGACTTACAGATAACTGATCAGATGAAAGCTCTGTGTGTTCAATCGGTTCTGAAAAGTGTTTTGACGTGTTTGTGTTAAAAATATGAAGTGTGGACCGCCGACTTTTGTAATAAGCAGGTATATATGTTGGATATTTGGGGTACAGAAAAGAAAATTTACCGTAGGATGAAAGCTCATTTAACATGTTACCCCAGAAATTTGCCTTAACGCAATTCCACAGTCTATTTCTGCAATTAAGGTCACCTCCTACAGTGAAATTTCCATTTATTCTTGATAACTTAAGAAAGTCAGCTTTAAACATATCTTTCCTGAGTGTTTTGTCATTCGCTTCGTCGTACTGAAAGACAATGATGAGCGTACTGCTCAGGGGACTTCACCTTTAATTTGTATTAAATAAGAACACGAAAATTGAACTATAAGTGATTTATTTTATTTAAAAGAAAGCAATAATGCAAGATTTAATTTAATTTATTTGCTAATTCGGTTTAAAATATCGCGACCAGCACGCACAGGCAACCACTTTCAATCAGGTTCAATGACCGACTCCGTTTTAATTTCTTCTCGTTGCTGTGACTATGCTTGCGATCTCGGTTTTCAGCGGAACAGTTATGCCTTTTGGTTTTATGCAGAGTTCCTGTTCTCTTCTTCTCTTATACAAAACCGTACATGCCGTCCCCTAATACTGGAATAAGTATTAAAAGCCAGATCAGATCCTTAGGTCCATGATGAAAAACTGAAAGGAGAGAGAGTATTTGCTACGCTATGCTAGTATTATAATTAAAGTGCATTATAAGTTCTGTTGCATTGGGTTCATTTCCGAATGTCTTGGCAATGGTAATCTACAAATTTTTGAAATTGATCTCTTGTAAATACCAGATGCGGTTTTAACCGATACAAGTCGAACTAAATTATCTGTGCCTGGATGTACTGCAATTACACAGCCACACAAAAAAAAAAGTTTTGATCTGGGGGTCTGACTATGTATACTTTATGTTTTTTGGGTCGCCGAATCCGAGGTCCATTTAACCCCATCAGATCAGGGTTTTGACATAATCCCAAAAAACCAATATGGCGGACACGTTTTTGAAAAGTTCATCGTATTCGCTTGAAACTCGTCACTCAGTGGTTTTTGGGGTCTCTGATTACAAATCTGAAGTAAGATTTCAAAAATTGAAAATGGCGGATTCAATGTCGCGAACTTCTTTTCAAGTTCATCAGATTTGCTTGAAATTATTTATTGAGGGATTTTCGGAGTCGCTGATTACGTATCTGGCATTATTTTGTCAAAATACAAAATGGCGGATTCAATAAATATGTTCTTTTAAGGAATTAAAAACTTGAGTGATCCAATTCACCCGGAATTACTCTATATCTTACGTGTGCCTGCATCCAGGGTACCTCCACGTGGTGACGCTGGGCAACGGAGTTTTTCCGCTATCCGGCTAAGTCCCTGGATAATGGCTTTGATGCCTTCATGGCAGACACGCGTAGGAAACGTGTTACGATACAGGGACTCGGAACCCCAGTATTGGCGGTTGAGGGTGAGAAAGCAGGCTCTCAGGCGTCGTCATCCAGCAACTGCAGCTCTGCATTGGTGGGAAACTTGGCTCAAAGAAGGAGAACAATTAAAATAATATAAATTTTTTAATTGCAATACCAACCAGCCCTTTTTATGCCAACATGATGTACAAAATCCGATCGTGCAACATCCTCGCGGTGTACATCGGGTAATGCTATTGCCGACGGTACATTACTTAGTTAAATAAACATGAAAATATATACATTTAGACTAAAGGTGATACGTGCGTTTAATAGCACAAATTGTAGGTTTAAAGGTCCATATTGGATCCGCCATCTTAAATTTTTGAAATCTGACTTAAAATGCCTAATCAGAGACCCCGAAAATCCCCGAGTAACGAGTTTCAAGCGAATCCGATGAACTTTTCAAAAACGTGTCCGCCATATTGGTTTTTTGGGGTTATGTCAAAACCCTGAACTGATGGGGTTAAATGGACCTCAGATTCGGATTCAGCGACCCAAAAAACATAAAGTATACATAGTCTGTGGGGCTGTGTTATTCCACCAAGTTTCCATTCGTTGGGAGGTAAGCGATCATCCTTGACGATTACAATATCGTCGATTTCTAGATTGCTTGTCTCGTTCCGCCATTTGGGTCGAGATTGAAGATGAGAAAGCCAATCAGTGATCCATTGTTTCCAGAATTGACGTACCATTCTTTGACCTTCAAGAAAGCGAGTTGGTAATGAGCAATTGGCGTTTATTGGCTCTGGACTAGCCAACATTGAGTCGCCTATTAGAAAATGTGCAGGCGTTAAAGCTTTAAGTTCCTATGGGTTTGAACTTAATGGACATAGTGGTCTCGAATTAAGACGTGCTCCAATTTGCACAAGAACGGTAGATAGTTGTTCATGTCATCCGAACTCCGCTATATGTACGATGAAGATGAGTTTTGACAGCTTTAACATTAGCTTCCCAAATTCCACCAAAGTTAGGACTGTGTGGGGGGTTAAAGTGCCATTGAATATTTTTAGCTGCTAATTCAGGAACGATTTTGTTTGACAGATCTTGTTTCGAAGTTCTTTGTCTGTTCCAGCTCACATAATCCTCGAGGACCAATAAATCGTTGTAGTGCCCACAGAAAATGTTCAGTTGACAATCCTGTGACAGCTTCTAAATGGATCGCTTTTGTTGCTAAGCAGATAAAAACAGCTATGTAGGCCTTATAAGTTGTGTGCCCTCGATATCTTGAGGATTTGATTTCAAAAGCACCAGTGCAGTCCACTCCTGTGGCTATAAACGGGCGTCTTAGAGGATACACTCGATGTAAGGGTAAATCTCCCATAAGTTGAGAACCGGGCTTAGGGCGATGACGAAAGCACTGTACGCATTTCCGTAGAACTCTTTTGACTGCTTGTTTTCCATTTATAATTCAAAATTGATGTCAGACTGTAGCTAAAGTCAATTGCACACCTCCATGTAGTGTACTAAGATGTGCGTTTGTTTGACCAGATCAGTAAAGTGATGCGTAGTTGGTAAGATGATCGGTTGTTTTTGACTTGGCGTAAGTTGATTAGCGTTCTGTAATCGACCTCGTACTCGTAAAGTTTGGTGTGTATCTGGAAATGGAGATAAGATGCTTAATTTGTTCGTTCTAGATAGAAATTTATTTGATTCCAAAATATTTAGTTCAAAACCGACAATAGAACACAGGTATATCATGTCCGTCGAATCGAAGGTTTTGTGAAATCCATTTTGATAATTTTGTAGCAAAAACAGCGCCTGAGAGATCGACTCGAGGTATAGTTATTGGTTTAGCAGGAGTTACGCGACTCCTTGCGTTGAGTAAGTGTGTGACGATACTGCCGTCTGTAAGTTCGACTCGAACGTATGAGCACGCTGCGTACGCTAGAGAGGAGCCATCACAGAATATATGTAGTTGTATAGAACATAGATCATCTGATTTAAACCCAAACCAACGTGGAATTTTAATTTGTTCTATGTCTTTTAAATTTTTGAGGTAGTCACTCCATTTTTGTTGTAGTGTGAATGGTAGAGTTTCGTCCCATTCTAAAGTTGTAAGCGTACCACTTTTTCGTTTTACTCGTACGCTCCACGCATCTTTAAGAATAATTTTAGCAGCAGTTATAACTGGAGCGATGAATCCTAAAGGATCGTATAACCGTGCCACAGTAGAAACTAAGGAGCGTTTTGTGTACACGTCAGTCAGTTCGAACTTCAGCTTGAATCCATAAAAGTCTTCCTTTGGATGCCAATATAATCCTAAGGTTTTGATTGCGTCAGCACTATTAAGTTCTAATGCATTTGACCTCGACATATGTTCTGCCAGTATACCACTTAATAGAGTTGAATCGTTTGCTGCCCATTTTCGAAGTTCCATGCCAGCGGAACTTAGTACCAAAATAAGTTGATTTCTAATCTGTACTGCTTTATCAATTGAGCTATGTCCACTTTGTACATCATCAACATAAATCTCGTGTTTCAGAACATGTTGTGCTAGTGGGTGCCATTCGCGTTCATCCTCTGCTAATTGATGCAAAACACGGATCGCAGTATATAGTGCTGATGCAGTTCCAAAGGTGATAGTAGTTAAGTAGTACTCTTGGATAAGGTTCTGTTCATTTCTCCAAAAAATGCGTTGAAACTGTGCATCTTCAGGGTGCATATCAATGCAACGATACATTTTTTGTATTTCTGCGGCAAACACAAACCGATGCAGTCGCCATTTTAAAATAACTCCAGCCATATAATTTTGTAACGCTGGACCAATACAAAGTAAGTCGTTTAGAGACCTTCCATTGGAAGTTTTGCAAGAAGTGTCGTACACTATGCGCAATTTAGTGGTTACACTGTCCTCTTTTACCACAGCATGATGAGGTAATGTGCAAGCGTTAACTGCTACTCCTAATCGTGTATGTGTATCAAAGTGCTGTTCAAAGTATTCTTGTAATACATTGGTATATTGTAGTTGAGGTTGACGTTGTAGCTTTCTTTCAAGCATGTGAAATCGGTTTAAGGCAATTTGTCGCGATCTGCCTAGAACAAGCGATGAATCGAACAATGTTTTCGTACTAAGTATTTCCCGTTTGGTTGACGTGTATGTGTTTGTACAAAATGTTTCTCGCACCATTGTTCTTCAGGTGTTAACTGTTGGGAATCTGATCGAGTTCAAAGAAATTTTTAACTTCTTGTTTCAAACCTATATGATGACATCTTATTGTTACTGAATGTGTACGCAGTGCATTAACTTGACCGAAGATTATCCACCCTAGCTGTGTACATTGTGCCATGGGTTGGTTAGGTTCTCCTTTGCGTATGTCAGGTAGTAGGAGTTGTGGTATCTACACCAATAAGTAGATCGATGCGTTTCGAGTCATAATATTTGGGATCTGCTAAGTGCAGTCCTTGTAGATAAGGATAATCTAGAACGTTGATTGTATCTTTTGGTATATTTGATGTAAGTGTACGTAAAACAAATGCATTTTTGAGAGATACGCCGAACTGAGGGTTAGTGCAGGAGCGCATCGTACACTCAACTTTGTACTTGCATCTGTTCGTGGAAGTATTGCCGATTCCAGCAATTTCTGCTGAAACTATATTGCGTTTTAGTCCAAGTGCTTGAACTGCTCGTTCTGTTATGAGGGTGCCTTCCGACACATGATCAATAAGAGCTCGGACTACTGCTGTCTGACCTGCAGCTTTGTTGTAAAGTGTGACCAAACCTGTTGCGAGTAACACTGTATGAGGTGAACGAGATGAGGCCGTAGCAGTAACGAGTTGTAAAATTTGTATGAGAATCTGTTTGATTTATAGGAAAATGCAATAATGTGTGATGTCGCTGACCGCATTGTAAACAATTTTTGCTGCTCTTACAGTTGGATGAATTGTGCGATAGACCGAGGCAATTAAGACATGCCTTTGTGCCGTCGGAGATAGCTTTTCTTGCATAACAGTCTTTGGACAAGAAATCTGGACAGCGACGCAAAATATGGTTGCCATTACAATGTACGCACCGAATATGGTTCTGAGATTCATTTGTAACGTGGAAGCTTCTATCTTTGAACTTGTTGACCGATTGATTTCTGTTGTGCCCCGGCAGGGCTAAGTGTGGCGTACTGTGCCGTGGGTTCGTATAGTTACACCTGTTCTCGAGGACATCAATGCTGATAAGTCGATTGTTGAGAAACGTTTCGAATTTGTCGAATGTAGGAATTTCTACTGTGCTACTCAAAAAGTGTTCCCATGCTAGAAGCGTATCTCTTGGTAATTTAGTTACGAGATTACGATATTGAGTCGTTTAAATTCGTTGATACAAACTTGGCAACATTAAGCATATGTTTGAGATGTGAAGAGTGCTCTGTAGTTACAGTTGGTATTTCGTATAGTGCGTTCATATGGTACATGAACTGTACTCTAAGATTATTGTAGCGTTTGACGATTAAACTCCATGCGGTATGATAGTTGTTCTCCGTCAAATCCATTTGATGAATATCATTATCCTGTTTCACTGGTAATGCTTATTTTAAAAAATGAAACTGATGAATATTGGAAAGCGCTACGTTGTTATGGATAAGCTGAACAAATGCATCGTAGAATGCTGGCCAATCTACGAATTTACCTGAAAAGGAAGGAACTGGTAATTTTGGTAATTCCACCTTCGATGATGCAATAGTAGTTGTGTTAGCAGTGTTGAACGAAGATGTAGATTCCGATGCTTGCGTTGAAAATGCTTTATCATTTGCTTCGGAGATAGAACAAAATATTGTTGTAAACTCTTCTTCAAAACTTGCAGCAACATCTTTTGTAAAATATGCTGAAGATCGGGAACATCCAGATAGAATAATAGCTTGATGGTTTTTATTAAACTCAATTGATAATTCATCAATTCGTTTTAACCGTTGTTGAAAATATGGCTTTGTTTTTCTATTAATACTAGTATAAATTTGTTTAAGGCGCTCGAAATAATCTGCCTATAATGCAATTAAATTATCGATACTTTTTAGGCTATGCACTTGTGCACTGCCATCACTAGTTTATGCTTCAGTTTCACTCATTGCTACTTATTTGATTTGTATTGCAATTGCACTCAAATTATAAACACTAACAAATCGTATGCAAAACACTCACCCCGTTACTCCATTGTTACGCCGCTTTTAAGGCCTTAATAGACGATACATCTGATCGCGATCATTTTGTGTACGTGTTGATCAACGTTTTGCCATAGACGAGTGATCAGATTGTTCGATTTTGTCATTTCTCTCAAATTTTTGTTGTGTGCGGTCGTGTTATGAAGTTGTCTTTTCTATGCAAAATGCATACAGACGTCATTCATGCGTACATCAAAATCAAAAAGGAGGGGAAATGATCACGAAAAATCAAATTTGTTTTGATTTTGTCGCTGTGATCACGATCACAGAGAAATCATGTCTGTGTAACGCATACATGCTTATTTTCACTAACACAATTTTATTTGATCGTGATCGTGATGTATCGTCTATTAAGGCCTTTATGTTCTAACTGTTACCTTAAAGTGTATAGAGAGAGTCAACGATAACTAGAGTCAGCGGTGCGCCGTTGTTGGTGTTATTGCTTCGATGATTCCGTTGATTTCTGGTCCCTTTGTTCCCTTCTTCGATCGAAATGCTGCCGTCTATGCGTTGATGTGCCGAAAACGTTTGGTATGTTTAACGGAACTGGTGCCGTTTTTTTGTGGATTTTATTTGCAAGTGCGGCTGGTATGAACTTTATGTATGTATTTAACCAAGTGTTTTAAAAAATTTGATTTGATTTTAACGGAATTTAAATTAAATTAATTTGCACTGATTAATTCACTTATTGTTTTGATTAAAGGTTCCCCTCATGGGCCACCAAAATGTTGTGTCATTCGCTTCGTCGTACCGAAAGACAATGATGAGCGTACTGCTCAGGGTACTTCACCTTTAATTTGTATTAAATAAGAACACGAAAATTGAACTATAAGTGATTTATTTTATTTAAAAGTAATAATCCAAGATTTAATTTAATTTATTTGCTAATTCGGTTTAAAATATCGCGACCAGCACGCACAGGCAACCACTTTTAATCCGGTTCAATGACTGACTCCGTTTTAATTTCTTCTTGTTGCTGTGACTATGCTTGTTCAGCGGAACAGTTGTTTATGCAGAGTTCCTGTTCTCTCCTTCTCTTATACAAAACCGTACACAGTGTTTACTTAAAATCGAATTACACAGACTGTTCAAACATTTAGCCGATGGACAAGGAAAGTAAGCTGCGAATATTTTGAAAGAATTTTCAGAGTCTGTAATTAACTCAATACCAATGTGTTCAATCAAATGTGTATTTATGATAGCAATTTGTTTGTGTTTAATATTTTTGCTAAATTTAATAGCGGTCATTTCTATATACTGTATAATTTGGAATAAGAAATTTTTCATTATGCGTTAACCATGTTTCACATACAAGACAAACTTCAATTTGGTTATGGATTAGAAAATCTATCATTTCTAATCTTTTAATGCGTACGGAACAAGAATTCCATGCCATAATATTGAGAAAGTTATGCTTATTTGCAATTCTATGAATATTTAAATGCTAACTCGGTGATGACATTAAATTGTCGCAATGTATTGAGATGAGTCTGTGGTGCTCTTTCCTGATGACCGACAAGAGCATTTCTATAGTTAAGTGTAGGCGAGTAAATTTGGCTAGCGGTATTTCCTTTTTCGTATTGCCTTGGGGCAGCGCTTTTATCGTTGTTGTTGCTCTTGTGCAAAAAAACCCTGCTCTGTTGTTGTGTAGCGTTGTTGCGGTTAGAATTTGTATTGTAGTTCTTTGACCTCTCTTAAATCAGCGCAATGTATAAAGCGCGGCAAGGACAGTCTGCATCGGTGGAGGGGTGTGGGCCCTTACAGTTAGCACACAATAATTGACCTGTATTTGTACACGTGTTGATGTTGTATGATGTTCTGCACAGTGAGCACAAGTAGCTTCGACGTTGCAGCTGTAAGACCCGTTCCCTGGAGATTTCTTTTTCTACTACGAACGAACCTTGGTATAGTTAATGTATGGGTAGTATTTCCGTAATTTCTGCAACAAAAAGAAACAATATCCATTTGTAACAAGCTTTAGTTGTTTTTTCGACCGTTTTCACGTCAATACAATTTAATCCAAATGAAAGAATTGTTTTGATCCCATCATTTGGAAGTTTATCCAGGTTAGAAAGGACTACTTTATACGTTTTCATTTTTCTTATTTTCGTAAGAGAAGAATTTGCAATTTTTTGTTTTGTAGTAGAATATATTTAAATATAACGACATTTAGCAGTTATGTCATTTTATGTATATTTTAGTTGGTAAGATTTAGTGTATACGGTTACATTGAATGAAAGGAGATAAGTTGAGATAACCGAGTTGAGATAACCGAGGATGCGAACACATAATAAAGAGTAATATAATAATGAATGTGAGTACAACGTCAGGTGTGGCTACGTGATTAAATTATATTAACGAACACCCGCTCGAAAGTAAAAGCAGACGGACTATTGAAGGCGTCAACTAAATCAGTGGACGGCGACGCGGACATGCAGTGTGATGACAAGGTTAGGATTCGTGGAGAAGCAGCAAATGTTGGTGAGAATATGCGGCATAGTGAAGGTGAGGACATTGAAAAGGTGCACGCTGCGATTGTTAACATAGGAAAATATAACCCATTTGCAAACGCTGGCGGCTATGTGCAACAGTCTAAGTTAGCGGAGGATGTCTGAGAAGACTATGCCAGCTAACGACGTGAATGCAATTGCGACATCAACTTTTGCTACTGATGCGCCATCTGGGAAATTAAGTTTGATCACGCCAGCTGATGATGATTTACGTGAGAGGGCACGACTTGTACGTTCGAATGAGTTATCTCAGCTGGAGGGCGAGCTGCAACAAAAGTTACGAAATTTACAATTGCAAACGGAAATCAGCCGACTGGAATCGACAAGCGATCGATCGGGTATATACTTGCTGCCGAAGGACATAGAAGATATGGTAGGCAAGTTTTCAGGCGACGATCAAATTGGTATACACAGATGGATGGCCGACTTTGAGGACATAATGGCTACTTATAATTGCAATGACACCATAAAATTTGTGTGGGCGCGTCGCTTAATGGCTGAAATTACTAATTGGAAAAATCTGAAGTTTAATTTGCTCATCGAATTTGGTAAAACAAACCAAATAAAAGATGTTCTGAAACAACTAGAAATCCGCAAATGGAATAAAGGGTGCGAAAGAGCGTTGCATTATGTGTTGTCAATGTCAATGCAGGAAATTGCATTACATACAAAAATAAGTGACAGCGATTTACTAGAGTATATAGTGGAGAGATTATGTGATGATACAACCCTAATTATGTATTTTAGTAGTGTTTCTTCAATAAAAGAACTTACGAAAATTCTGCCTATCTATGAAAAATGCGTGCATAAAATGTTGAATCAACCTCAACCAACTTCAATAAACTTAAATCAACTACAACCGATTCAACTTCAGCCAACTTCGGTAAACTTCAGTCAACTTCAGCCAACCTCAGTCAACTTTAGTCTACTTCAGCCGTGTCAGCTTCAGCCGAATCAACTTCAGTTAACTGCAGGCAACTTCAGCCAAATTCGGCGAAATTAACATCAGCCAACGTCTGTCAATTTCAGCCAACTCCAGCGAAATCAACATCAGTCAACGTCAGTCAACTTCAGCCAACTTTAGCGGAATCAACATCAGCCAACCTGCTTGAACTTCAGTCTGCTTCAGCCAGCATATGCTCCAAATGGTAATCCACGATTAATGGCACCTATGGTACAGTGTTTCAACTGCTCATTGTATAGACATATGGCCAAACAGTGCAACAGGCCACCACGCGCTCGGGGTGCGTGCTTCAGATGCGGCCAATCGAATCACGGGTACAGGGATTGTCCTGAGAGGGCTATTACGACAGTGAAAAATGAAATGGGTGGTGAGATTAATTATAATAATATGGTAAGTGTTGCTTTTAAAACATTATCAAATATTTTGAAACATGAAAATATGCATGCACTTTTCGATACAGGGAGCCCAAGCACTTTCATCAGAGAAGTATTAGTTTCGAAGAATGTCACATAGCGTATCCTCAAAGATCATTTAAAGGAGTAGGTCGTATGTCCGTAAAACCAATATGAACGGTAAACGTTTTAATTAAATTTAACAAAATAGAGAGGGAAATTGTTTTGTATATTTTGCCAGATAATGAACTTGTAACCTTTTGTTAGTAAGTGATTTTCTACGAGAATTTAATATTAAATTGTATGCAAGAAATCCTTTTGTAAAAAATGAAAAGAGTATAAACATTGGAAATAAGATCGAGAGTCAAGAATTAATTTCAGAAAACGAATTTGATGGAATTTTTAACATCGCTTTAACCGAGGATAGTGATGAGATAATTGATATAAACCCTAAGCTTCCGTCAAGATTGCAAGAAATGTATAGGCAAATATTAGAAAAATTTTATGTTAATAACACGATTAAGAACGTTGAGAATATTGAGTACGAAGCAAAAATAAGTCTTACTTCTGATTCCCCTACATATGGTTCACCGCGACGACTTTCTTTTTCAGAAAAATGAGGTTATAAAAATCATGGACGATCTAATGAGTAAAAACATTATAAGGCAAAGCGACTCCTCTTATGCTTCCCCAATTGTTCTTGTTAAGAAAAAAACAGGTGAAACTAGAATGTGCATTGACTACAGAATTTTGAATAAAATGATTGTGAGAGATAATTATCCACTCCAGTTAATTGAGGATTGTTTGGAGTATTTAGAAGATAATAAGGTGTTCATAGTATTAGACTTAAAATCCGGATTTCACCAGATAAAGATAGAAGAAGCTTCCGTAAAATATACTGCATTTGTTGAGCAAAATGAACAATATTAATTTGTTAAAATGCCGTTTGGATTGAAAAATGGCCCAGCAATTTTTCAGCGTTTTTCAACAAAAGTATTAAGAAATTTTATTGATAGAAATGAAATAGTGGTTTATATGGACGATATATTAATAGCAACCATAACAATTGAGGATAATATGAATTAAGAGGGTGTTGTCAGTAATTGCACAAAATGGATTGAAATTGAAATATAGCAAGTCAACTCTGTTAAAGGGATTCTTCACAACATCTGCGAGAATCAAGGTTGGGTGGGTAGTTCTTACCACATAATTATCAAGAGCAGCAGGTTAAGATAAATTAGATTGAGGTTTGTCTATTTGTGCCTTAGTGCTTTATATTCTGTGTCTAACGTATTCTGAGTCTTTCGCGAGTTGCATAAGTAGGCATACTACTTGGCACTTGCTTGTATCGTGTGTACAATTTTTTTCTTCTATTTCTTATGGAATTGATCGATGGTGATTTGCGCAGCCTTCCCACTGGTCAAACGAATCCACATCAAAATGGCTGAAGCTACGGGACATGCCAGGTACACACGTAGTGGGTAGCGCTGAATTTAAATATATATGATTATTCTTCGTTCTTCCTCATCGCAAATCGAACCAGTTTGAAGCGAAACTTCTATAGCTAAAACCATTGTGAGGTATCCGTAAGGTCGTGTCATAACAACTTTCCAGCGCCCAAATGCAAGAAATTTACACAATATTCCTAAGACCCCTAAGCCATTTGACACTATTCATATTGATCATTTAGGACCTCTTCCGTCACTTCAGTCCTAAAAGGAAGCATGTAATAGTCATAATTGATGCATTTACGAAGTTTGTCAAATTGTATTCAGTATTAAGTACGAGTACAAAGGAAGTAATAGCGGGTCTCAATAAGTACTTTGGATACTATAGTAGACCGAATACGTGTATATCAAACAGAGGTGCCTGCTTTACATCCAAGGATTTTGCAAGCTTCCTACATGAATGAAATATTTGTCATGTTAAGGTTACAGTTCATTCATCACAAGCAAATGGTCAGGTGGAACGTGTGAAAAGGAGTTTAATAGGGATGTTAGCTAAGTATAGTGAACCAGTGTCTCATTCGGATTGGGTGAAGCAATTAAGTAACTCGGTATGCAGATCAATTGGGGGAAATCCTCCTAATATTAAAAATGCGAAAGTTAGTATGTATGTATGAATGTATGTTCCTCTTTTACGGCTAAACTGCTAAACCAATTGGTATGAATTTGGATATAGAGATAGATGGCACAATGAAAAGAATATAGGCTCCGTTTTTGTTACTTCATTACTTCAACTGCAATAAAATAGCAGGTAACAAATTTGATAATTATATCGATATAAATAAAAGCATTCAACAAACTAATCCTACTAAGTACTAATTGTCAAGTAAGTCAAAAATAAGTTAGTTAGTTAGTTAAGTGGCCGTCAACCGTTTGCCGGTCATGGCCGCGTCCAGGAAAGCGCGACAGCCTCCATAATCTTGTGCGCGCTGGCGCTAGTCGTTCTGAATGCCAAGTACACAGAGATCCTGGTCATTCCATCGAGTGCCCGGTCGTCCTCTATGTCGGCGTCCACCAATGAAGTTTGGGCCCCCCATGTAAACCATGCGTGCTGGAGCTCTTTCGTCCATTCGAATGAGGTGCCCAGCCCAGTGCAGCCGCTGGAATCTTATGCGCTGGACTATGTCAACCTCATCGAATAGCTCGTACAGCTCCCGGTTCATACGGGACCTAAACTCGTCACCGACTCTAATAGGACCAAAAATCCTGCGAAGAATCTTCCTCTCGAAGACTTCCAACGCTGTCTCGTCCGACTCAATCACGGTCCATGCCTCTGCGCCATACAGTAGGACCGGGAGTATCAGCGTCTTATAGATTTTGGTATTCGTCTTTCGAAAGAGGGCTTTACTTCTCATTTGTTTGCTCAGCCTAAAGAAGCATCTGTTTGCAAGCGTGATTCTTCGCCTGATCTCCAGGCTGACGTTGTTGTTGCTGGTGATCTCTGCTTCAAGATAGACGAAGTTTTCTACAACACTGAAGTTGAATTTTTCCATCGTCACTGACCGTCCAAGACGCATTGACGGAGTGCGAGAAGACACCAAGTACTTCGTCTTGTCCTCGTTCGCCGCTAGACCCATGAGCCGAGACTGATTTTCAATCTCGAGCCTGACATACTCTGTATGTACGGGCATTGGCGTAGGATGTATTCCATCAGGCGATTGAAAAAATCGCACGATAGAGCATCGCCCTGCCTGAAACCTCTCTTGGTATCAAAGGGATCGGAGAGATTTTTCCCCACCCTGACAACGCTTTGTGTGTTGCATAGCGTCGCCATGCAAAGACGGACAATCTTTGCCGGGATACCTAGTGCAGACAGGGCGTCGAAGAACTTCGCTCTTTTCGGCGTGTCGAAAGCGGCTTTGTAATCGACAAATAGGTGGTGAGTGTCTTTGTTGAACTCACGGGTCTTTTCCAAGACTTGGTGTAATGTGAATATTTGGTCACTGGTCGACCTTTTTGGTCTGAAGCCACACTGATATCGTCCTATCAGTGAGTTGGTATATTGCTTCAACCTATTACACAATACGCCCGACAGAGTCTTATATCCAATGGAAAGGAGACTTATTCCGCGATAGTTGGCGCAAACAGCGGAGTCTCCTTTCTTAAAGATAGGACGGAGAACACTGAGATTCCAGTCTTTGGGTATGCGTACATCCCACCATATCTTGCATAAAAGTTGGTGCATACTCCTAACCAACTCTTCGCCGCCGGTCTTAAATAACTCAGCTGGCAGCCCATCAGAGCCTGCCGCTTTGTTATTTTTCAGCTTTTTAATAACTGAATCGACCTCGTTATAGTCTGGTGGCTCTACAATACAATAGTGCCATTAACTGGTGGTTCCGGTGTCATTTCTCTATCGGCGGAGTTGTTCGCTTCATCGCCTCCGAGTAGGTTGGAGAAATGACTCCTCCATAATCTCAGTGATTCCTGTTCATCCGTTACCAGATTTCCATTGTCATCTTTGTAGAAAGTTACTCCGGGCTTAAAACCTTCAGTCAGTCAGACACTTGACCTTTTGATAGAATTTTCGAGCTTCAGTTCTGTTACGTAACATCTCAACATCATCAAACTCCCGCCTTTCTTGCTCCTTTTTCTTGCGTCTGAAAAAGAGTTTCTCCTCTCTCCGTTTCTCTCGCTATCGTTCTCTAACAGCTCGCGTTGCTCCCGACTGCAGAGTTCGCTGATAGGAAGCGTTCTTCTCTGCAGTAGCATTGCGACACTCCTCGTCGTACCAAGAATTCTTCACAGGTTTTGTTTAACCAATGACATTCTTGGCAGCCCTATCCATGGAGCTGGTGATATGTGTCCACTGCTCACATATATCTCGAGAAATCGGAGAAGTTTCCAGGAGCAGTCAGGAGAGTGTGTTTGAGAAGGCTGAGGCGGTCTGTTCTGATTGCAGCTTGCCGAAGTCTAGCTTTCGTTGCATGTTGGAACGTGCGGCGTGCACTACGCTGAGCCTAGTGCGTACCTTGGCTGCGACAAGATAGTGGTCCGAGTCAATGTTGGGACCACGTAACGTTCGCATGTCCAACATGCTCGATGCGTGCCTTCCGTCAATCAGAACATGATCAATTTGGCTGCGTGTTTTTTTATCAGCCATGTAGCCTTGTGGATGTTAAGATGTTGAAATCTGGTACTACTACCTACCATGTAGATGTCACAGGATGTTTTTTTAGAGCAACCCTGCCCTATCCATCGGATTTCTTGGATTGCGGTGATGTCAGCCTTGCATTTTTCGAGGACATCAACCAGCTGGATATTTGCACCATCCCAATTAAGGTTGCAGACATTCTAGGTGCATATCCGTAAATCGTGATCCTTATAGCGTTTGCGGGGGTCGTCATCAAAGGAGTCCTTCCGAGGCTTAATTTTAGTTTTTATTAGTTTTACTTGGCATCTCAAAGAGCTGCTGCGACACCACAGCAGTCCCAAGCTCGGTATCAACAACATGCAGAGTATCTGGCGTCCCAAAGGGCTGCTGAGACACCGGAGCTGGCCCAAGCTCGGCGTCAACAGCAGACAGCTTATATCGCGTTCCAAAGGGCCACAGAAACCGTTGAAATGGCTGAAGCCCTCAAAAGCGCTGTTGCTGAAAGGGCGGTACAGCGTCATCAAACATTAACGACAAACACATGGGTTGCATTTGAGTACGACGAGACACTTGGTTTTGAAAGTCACAAGCTTATAAAAATAAAGGCAATGAACAAAGATTGCCGATTTTGTGGAGCTCTTAAATGGCAAGAGGAAACAGCAGGCATGTGTTGTTCGGGAGGAAAAGTAGCAATTTCTACCATAAATGAGCCAGTTGTACCACTGAAAAATCTTTTCTCTAATAAAACAGATGAGTCTCGCCGTTTCCTCAGAAATATTAGAAAATATAATTCATGTTTCCATATTTTTTTTTTTTTTATATTTCTTCATTAATTAATTTATAGTACATTTAACCTAATTAAACATAAAAAATGAAAATTCATACACTGCACCTAACTTAAAAGTTAACTAGCAATTTGTTTATAACTGAATTTAAAAGAGATGATGAATCCTAGTCAATTTTACAGCGACTTCGGATTCGTTGTTTATGGGGTTTCAACTAAGTCGCATGGTTTCGTTCTTTTTAAACGTCTTCGTAGACCTGCACTTTGCATTAGCAACGATGCTTCTTCGTTGGCATGATTGTCAATTCGCGATGTGTGTGCCTTTGCACATTTTTTTATTTTGACGACGACCATATCTACATCAAGGTCACGACGAAGATCGCTATTGCGTATGTACCACGGAGCATTAACTATGTTTCGAAGTACAATGTTTTGGAATTGTTGAATGACATTTATGTTATTGTTTGCAGTACAACCCCAAAGTTGGGATCCATAAGCCCAAATTGGTTGAAACATTTGTTTGTATAGGATGAGCTTGTTACAAATTGATAGAGGTGAACGTCTACCCACCAACCATTTCATCGATCTATATTTTATTCCCATTTCATCGCGTTTTTTTCTAACATGCTCATTCCAACGAAGTTTGGTATCAAGAGTCATGCCAAGATATTTTGCTGTATTCGAATGTGGTATTTGAATTCCATCTATATACAACGGGAGGTATCGAATTTGTTGGTTCGTAAAGTCAATATGTGTTGACTTTAAGTTATTAAGCTTAATCCTCCATACTGATGTCCAAATGGAAATTTGGTTCATTGCATTTTGTAGTTTTTTTCTTGATTCCGTTTCATCTTTTCCGATTGCAAGTATTGCGGTGTCATCAGCAAATGTAGCAATTATGGTTTCATCCGTGTGAGGTATATCGTGGGTATATAATAAATATAGCAGCGGACCAAGTATGCTACCTTGAGGAACACCTGTTTTTATGGCACGAAGTTCTGAATATTCAACACCATTTTTTATTCTGAAATAGCGATCAGAGAGATATGACTCTAGTATGCCAGCATATTCACTTGGGAAAATTGTTTTTATTTTGTGAATCAAACCTTCATGCCACACTTTATCGAAGGCTTGAGATACATCAAGGAACACCGCTGAGCATACTTTCTTGGATTCCAACGATTCCTCAATTATATGAGTTATGCGATGAACTTGGTCAATTGTAGAGTGGAAAGCCCTAAAGCCAAATTGATGGGTTGGAATTATATTCTTTTCTCGAATAATTGGCATAATGTTTTTCTGCAACACTTTTTCAAAAACCTTTGAAATTGTGGGTAGTAGTGATATTGGCCTATATGAGTTCGCCTCATTTGGATAAAAATCCAAATGATCCCGGTTTTACTATCATTATTACCTCTGAAACTTTCCAGATTTGTGGTACATAGCCTAGACTCATAGCAGCGTTAATAATGCGAGTCAACTGAATAATGCCTTTTAGTGATAGTTCTTTTAAAAGCTCTGTAGTTATAAGGTCAAAACATGGAGCTTTTTTGGTTTTTAGTTCACTGTTGATTATTTGCACTACTTCTAATTCAGTAGTTTTTGGTGTATTTCCGCATGGTTGGCAGTTCGATGCATTGCTTATTGATGAGCCAGTGTTTGTGTCGATGTCTTCTTGAGAAAATACTTTCGATAAGTAATCAGAAAATACTTCACATTTTTGGCTATCGTTTTTAGCCCAGTTTCCAATTGAGTCTTTGATGGGTGCGTTATATGTTATAGGCTTGTTAATGCTCCGTGCACATATCCATAGGGAGTAGTCCGTAATTTTGTCATAAGTGAGATTACTTAGGTAGGAGTTGAACGCTGTATTTTTAAAAGCTTCATTCTCAATTTGAGTTGCATTGTGCATTACAGAGAATGTATCAACTTTTTCATCCACCATTCTTCTAAATACTTGCCAGTCTGTCAATCTATTGTATAGGAATGGTGCAGGTTCTATTTTAACTGGAGACTCACACAAAGTTAAATATATCGGTGAATGATCCGAATTTAATTCTACTCCATCCTCGATAATAAGATTCTGACATGAGATTTTTCTAAATTTAAAAAAAATAAATCAGGTCAGGAACTTTTTGGTTGTCAGTTGGCCAGTATGACAGATTTCACGTGGAAATATGACTACAAGCTGTTTGAGTTATAGCTTTTAGTAGTTCTCGCCCTTTCGTAGTTGTCAGCCGTGACCCCCATAGCGTATTTTTAGCATTAAAGTCGCCGCCCATGATAAATCTGTGACAGTGCGAATTGATTAATGTCATATAGTCCTCACATTTGACTTGATGTCGTGGAGGACTGTATACAGCAGTGAGAGAAATTTTTGTTGGTGTTTGTATTGTGATGGTTGTGGCTTGAAATTTTTCAGTCGACAGTTGGTTTTCTTCATGGTGTCGAATGCTATTTTTAACAATTACTGCCGAACCTCCGCGCGCTGTATTATTGGGATGGATGGTGTGGTAAATTTTATGGTTTTTGAATTTTATATGAGATTGTTTCGTGAGGTGTGTCTCAGATATCAGGCAAATGTCTATATTTTTTATATCAAGTATTGCTTCCAATTCTCTACAATGTTTTGACAGCCCGTTAGCATTCCAAAGCATAATTTTGAGACTGTTTGCCATTTTTTAAGGACGGCAGTTTTACAACTGGTACATGAGTATGTTCATATGATTTTCCTGGTTTGGTATTGGCTTTTATTTGATTGAGTGTGTTACTAGCCGTTGGAACCATTCCAATCTTCTCATTCCTCAGTTTTTGAAGCTTTTTTGCTACAACACAACCTCTATAATTAGCAGGGTGCGCCTCACCACAGTTAACACACTTTGGTTTTTGGCTTTCCTTTTTTGTGCAATTTGCCGTAAGATGCTGCCCTGCACACTTCACACAGCGAGCTAGCTTACCACAGTAATTTTTTGTATGACCAAAAGATTGACAGGTCTTACATGGGATAATTTTTGAAAGTCTCAGAGGCTCAATTGATACAACTGAGTTCATAATAGTTTTAATTTTGTAAATTTCATTTATATTATCTGATGATTCGAAAGTTAATACAAACATATCGAGTGCATCTTTGGTTTGCCATTTTTGCTTGTTGACTGCCGATACTGCTTTGAAACCTTGTGATTTCAGATCATCGACTATTGTTGTTGGTTACCACGAGTGATGTAGATTTTTTGCAATCACCCTTATTGAACGCTCCTGTTTATTTTCAAAACTATACCACGAAATGTTTGAATTGGAAAGCGTTTTTGTTACTTTTCTGTAGTCTTCTGTATCAAATAAATTCGCCTTGAAGACACCATTATTTAGAAGTTTTGTTGTGAATTCCTTTTTTGAATTATTTTTAATAATATTATGAAGGTCTTTATATGGCGTTGTATTACCAGGAATCATTATAGGTGGTGGTCGCTTTTGCTGGTTTGGCTCGGTTTTTGTTTGAGCTTCGCGGTTGATAGGAGCCGGTTTGTTTGGTGGTGTATAATCGGGAGAAAAATTGGCTTTTCGCTTTTTTCGTTGTTGCTTCACTATCCAGCAGGTTTCTTGGGCGAGTTCTTCCTCATCGGTTTCATAATGTACCTCTTTAGTGGGCTGCCATTTGGTTACACTCTTTGTAGAAACTGGTGATTGCGTTGAGCATTTTAGCTTGTTGTTTTCTTCTTGCAGTTGAAGAACAAGAGTTTCTATTTTGGAAATTTTTTCGATTAGGCTTTTATTTTCCAATTGCAATTGTTGCAGTTGGCTGGCTGCCGTTGTTCCAATAGGCTTGGGAATGACATCACCTCCCTCTGGAGGGGGTGGCATGGTTATGTAGGACTATACTATATTTTTTATGATGCTATATTTTAAAAATAAATATAATATAATATAGTTAATTATCTACCAGGAAACTGATGACCCCAGGTGGATACGTCGCAAGTCACTTCCGGTTTGGTTATGCGTAGATGGATATGCGCAGCTGGGTATGCGCAGGTGGTTATGCGCAGGTGGACGTTGTTAAAATTTGCCCCAAGGTGACGCTGCAGGCCCAGGAGCTTCGCTCGAACTAGTTGTTGTCTGCTGGATTCAATTGTTCGATCAAACTGTTTACGAACTATTTACAAGTATTTTTTTAATTGTTGCACTCTGAACTTTTTATTGTTTATAAACGTTATTTTTTAATTGTTAGACACTCATAGCACAAGTTGACTAACTATAGTTTATTCACAGTGTATTAGACACTCGATAATAAGCTTTCGAGCTTTTAATATGCACTTTAAACGTTACTTTTGAATTTTATTCAAAAGCTAGGTAATAAAACGTCCGCACGCTGCAACATGAAGGTAATAATATCTTGTTTCCATATGACGTCTTTTGGAGCGGATAACATTGTCTCAATGTCCAGGATTTTGTCCGACGTTCACTATTCAAGGTCAAATATACCACAAAATTGGTTCCTTGCGCCAATATGCAACCTCAGTTTTTACAAGTTTACTTCATGGGTGATGAGGAAGCTGAAGTAAATAGGCCTTAGAGTACGTACAAGGAGTAAACAAAACGAAGTCTAAAAAATACAAAGAGTTCTACACGATAATAACGTTTTGGTGCATGAATTTACATCAGGTAAAGATAGAGTGCCAAACGACAGTTATAAAGTTGGGATCCATCCAGATCGTGTACCACGTGATCAACACGAGAGACGGTTCAATGTCCCCACCACAAATGAAATAGCTGCCATAGCAGTTAGTGGTGAGCATGCACACCAGAGATTTTATGAAGCCCTTGAATACCCAATAATTTTTTGGAAAGGACAGGAGGGATATAACTTTGTTATTCCTCAAATAAATCCAGTTACCAAATCATGAACAGCAATCGTAAGCTGATCGGTGGTGTGGTGGTGTTACTGACGGGTGATTTTAGGCAAACTTTGCTTGTTATGCATGAGCGAGGTACTGCAGCAGACGAAATTAACGCATGTCTGAAACGCATGTCTAACATGCGAGTTCAGTTAAACAGCGATTTAGAATCATGTGCACATGCTCAGAAACTGCTCGAAATTGGTAAAGGTCGACTAGAAACAGACGAAGGTATGGTTTTATTCACCAATCAATTTTGTAATATTGTAAATTCGGAAGAAGAACTTTTTGCAAACGTTTTCCCGAACTTACAACAAAACATTCACGATGAAAATTGGTTATGTGAAAGAACTATAATGGCACCAAAAACGAGATTGTTGCAAAAATCAATCAACAAGTTTTGGATGGAATAAATAAAGAAACATCAATGTACAATTCCATCAGCACAGTCATGTCATCCGATTGGACCTATCCGGGGTGCGCTTCCAAAAGTTGGACTTAAAAGTACACCGGTTTTGTTAATTTGTTTGTTTGT
Source organism: Leucophenga maculata (assembly GCA_035044805.1). Lineage (NCBI taxonomy): Eukaryota > Metazoa > Arthropoda > Insecta > Diptera > Drosophilidae > Leucophenga > Leucophenga maculata. The sequence goes on from JAWNNP010002054.1 coordinate 113,827, forward strand.
GTGCTTATACCACGAATTTCAATTATACCTAATAATTCACCTTTTAATTTTAAACGTCTGCAAATTCCATTAAAAGATGCCTTTTTGGATGACCATAAATAAATCCCAAGTTCAAACTTTAAAGGTAGCAGGAATATTGGGATCGTTTGCTCAAGTTCACATTGTGAGAAAAGTTGTTGACTGCCATTCACCTGGGAATGGCCAAAAATGATTCTTGTGTCAAACGGTCAAAGCAACTCACATGTCCGTTAGGAAACGTATCTCCTGGGTGGCTTCTGAACATTAGTTCAGAGGTGAGCTAACGTGAGAAGGCGAAGAGGCCCCCTCTCCTTTAATAAGGGGTTGGTGCGCTGGGCTTGGGACTCGCCACTTTGAAAAAATAAACCCATAATGAAAACGTTTATGAAGCCTAGGAAGGTATTCAATGATGACGACCTCCGCAAACGATATAAGGATATGCACCTGGAATGTCCGCACCCTTAATTGAGATGGTGCAAATATCCAGCTGGTTGATGTCCTCGAAAGATGCAAGGCTGACATTACCGCAATCCAAAAAATACAATGGATAGGACAGGGTTGCTCTAAAAAAGCATCCTGTGACATCTACTACAACTGACACGCGAGTAAGCAAGGCAAGGTACGCACTAGGCTCAGCGTAGTGCAAGCCGCACGTTCCAACATGCAACGAAAGCCAGACGTCGGCAAGACAGACCGCCACAGCCTTCTCAACACACCCTCTCCCGACTGCTCCGGGAAACCTCTCCATCTTCTCGAGATATATGTGATCAGTGAAAACATATCACCCGCTCCATGGATAGGGCTGCCAAGGATGTCATTGGTTATACAAAAACTGTGAATAATTCTTGGTACGACGAGGAGTGTCGCAATGCTACTGCAGAGAAGAACGCTTCCTATCAGCGCACTCTGCAGTTGGGAGCAACGCGAGTTGTTATAGAGCGATATCGCCTTTTCAGACGCAAGAAAAAGGAGCAAGAAAGATGGGAGTTTGAGGATGTTGAGATGTTACGTGACAGAAATGAAGCTCGAAAATTCTATCAAAAGGTCAAGCGTCTGACTGACTGAAGGTTTTAAGCCCGGAGTAACTTTCTACAAAGATGACAATGGAAATCTGGTAACGGATGAACAGGAATCACTGAGATTATGGAGGAGTCATTTCTCCAACCTACTCGGAGGCCATGAAGCGCACAATTTCGCCGATAGAGAAATTACACCGGATCCACCAGTTAATGATGGCACTATTATAGAGCCACCGGACTATAACGAGGTCGCTTCAGTTATTAAAAAGCTGAAAAATAACAAACCGGCAGGCTCTGATGATCTGCCAGCTGAGTTATTTAAGACCGGCGGCGAAGAGTTGGTTAGGAGTATGCACTAACTTTTATGCAAGATATGGTGGGATGTACGCATACCCAAAGACTGGAATCTCAGTGTTCTCTGTCCTTTTTTTAAGAAAGGAGACCCCGCTCTTTGCAGCCACTACCGCGGAATAAGTCTCCTTTCCATTGGATATAAGACTCTGTAGCGCGTATGCACTGATAGGACGATAGTGTGGCTTCAGACCAAAAAGGTCGACCAGTGACCAAGTATTCACATTACGCCGAATCTTGGAAAAGACCCGTGAGTTCAACAAAGACACTCACCACCTATTTGTCGATTACAAAGCCGCTTTCGACACGCCGATTCTTCGACGCCCTGTCTGCACTAGGTATCCCGGCAAAGCGTTGTCAGGGTGGGGAAAATCTTCTCCGACCCATTTGATACCAAGAGTGGTTTCCGGCAGGGCGATGCTCTGTCGTGCGATTTTTTCAATCTCCTGATGGAATACATCCTACGCCAATGCCCGTACATACAGAGTATGTCGGGCTCACTGTCATCGATATCATCGGTAGGCAGGAACGGCGAGTCAGCAAGGCGTTCTCGGAGATTGAAAACAGTCTCGGCTCATGGGTCTAGCGGTGAATGAGGACAAGACGAAGTACTTGGTGTCTTATCTCCGTCATCGCGTCTTGGACGGTCAGTGACGATGAAGAATTTCAACTTCAGTATTGTAGAAAACTTCGTCTATCTTGGAACAGAGATAACCAGCCACAAAAACGTCAGCCTGGAGTTCAGGCGAAGAATCACGCCTGCAAACACATGCTTTTTTGGCCTGTGCAAGCAAATGAGAACTAAAGCCCTCTCTCGACAGACGAAAATAAAAATCTATAAGACGCTGATACTCAGTGATGAAGTCGGACGAGACAGCGTCGGAAGTCTTCTAGAAGAAGATTCTTCGCAAGATCTTTGGTCCTTTTGGAGTCGGCGACGAGTTTAAGTCCCGTATGAACCGCGAGCTGTACGAGCTGTTCGATGAGGTTGACATAGTCCAGCGCATAAAATTCCAGCGGCTGCACTGGGCTGGGCACCTCATTCGAATGGACGAAAGAGCTCCAGCACGCATGGTCTACATAGAGGGCCCAAACTTGATTGGTGGACGCCGACATAGAGGACGACCGGGCACTCGATGGAATGACCAGGTATGGAGAGATCTCTCCGTACTTGGCATTCAAAACGACTGGCGCCAGCGCGCACAAGATTATGGAGGCTGGCGCGTCCTCCTAGACGCGGCCATGACCGGTAGACGGTTGACGGCCATATAAGTAAGTAAGTAAGTAAGGAATATATTTGGGTACGCCATGTTTTTCCCACGGTCAGCTCTATGTAGCTTGCTCACGTGTTTCGAACAAGCACAATCTTCATATTTTCGCTGAACGAAATAATACATTTAATACAGTTATAGGAGTATATTACAGTAGGTAAGCCCCTTTAAATGCATTGATGTGGCGTATGAGCGCTAAAATTATTTCTTTGATTATCAAATCACTACTAATAAGAGAAACCGCGATGGAAATGTAGTATGAATATATGTAAAATTAAAAAAATATATAAAAATAAATATACGTAATAAGAATAGATGTAAAATTAAAATCCTTCTAATATTATTGCGTTGAAAAAAGTTTCCACCATCTACAAACTTCAAGTAAAAGTGAAACCAAACTCAACAAAAATTTTTAAAAAAATCAAAATCTTGCAAGATATCATAGCTTAGAATATCATACAAAAAAATAAACAAAAAGACTTTTAATCGAAATCTACGCGGACGAAGTCGCGGGTAAAAGCTAGTCATAGATAAACTTTCGGAACACCTAGACTAATTCAATGCAGCTCCTGAGGGGAGGTGTAAAGGCAAAATTATTGAGGAAGTTATAAATAAAATTGAAGAAGTGCAAAAATACAACTTAAGGAGTCAAGAGAAAAAGAAGTGTAAGGTAACCGAGTTTGAAGAAGTGAGTTCGTTGTGATTAAAAACATAGAAACTTCAGTGGGGTGAATAAAAAATTAATAGCGAAATATTGGGGTCCGTATTTGATTCATAAGAAGCTACCGAATGATAGATATGTGATTCGGGATATTGAAAATGGGCAGATAACGCAAATCCCATATGATGGTGTCGTTGAGGCATGTAATATTCGAATGTGGAAAATGAAAGATGTTGATCAAATGGATGGAAGCGACACTTACTATTGATGCTAATAACATCTCGGCCGTCTTTAATACTAACAGTTATCAACTTGTATTAGATATAAGTAAAAGTAATTCGGTGTTCGAGGTCGATCACTTTGTCAGGTTGGCCGAGCTGTAGTAGAATATATTTAAATATAACGACATTTAGCAGTTAAGTCATTTTATGTATATTTTAGTTGGTAAGATTTAGTGTATACAGTTACATTGTGTGAAAGGAGATTAGTTGAGATATCCGAGGATAATAAATATACGAGTAGAGCTGAACGTAGATGCGAATACATTATAAAGAGTAATATACAAACGTAAATGTGACTACAGTTTTTAGAAGTCCGCAGATGGCATTGAAACAGTTCGCGTTTTTGACAAAGATTTTTATACCAATTGAGATAGATTTAATGTAGTATTTATTTCGGCTTCTTTAAGATACTTGGGTGTCTTCTTTAATACGGTAATAAGAGGAATGTTCGATTTAGCCGGTGCTGCGGCGTATTATTGTCGCGACGAAGAAAAGTCCCGTAATACACAGTTGTTAAAATTGTTGTTATATTTAGATTTTTAACTGAACAAAGCACAAATTAAAATTTCCGATTAAACTTTCCGCGCAAGCAGGTGCACTTACCGAGAGTCAAATCACGACTGATTACCAGGCTTTAATATTAGTAATATCGCTACATATTTTCATTGACTAAGGAATAGCAATCGTTGGCACTTATTGAGAACGATTTAGAGTTGTCACATCAATTCCACCATATCCTTTTTGTGTTTTTAGATTCAGTCTTTTAATTTCAGCTAGAACTTCAGAAAGTGTGGTGATATAAATAAAAGACCTAGGTCGACTTCGTTTTCCTTGTTGTTCAAGGTCCGACGAAAAAGCTTCAATCTTTTCTTTGTTGCTGTGACACCACTCTCTATTTAAGTCCTTAACAGGAATAAAGTGCCTTGCAGGATGTTTTAGACACTTTGTTGCATTCCGCAGATTGCAGTCTGGCCCATTTGGTTTCATGTTTTGAAGAAAACCTCCAATAAATTCTTATGTCTAAGAGAATGAGTTTATTGTAGATCAATTATATCTCTGAAGTACAAAGAATAGATTGTGCCGAGGTTGGCACCTTCATGCACTTTTTTGTTGTGCAATTCAACTGTGTCATCTATTTCTTGTTCATTTCTTAGTACAATGTTCAGATTAATATCGCCATCTAACCAACAGCAGAATCTTGCTGATTAAGACTAGTCTACATATTTTTACGTCAACTGAAATGTTTACAAAGACGACAACAGCAGAATAATCCCAACATATATCTGGAAAGTATTTTATTTGCAAGATTTTTCTGTCTAAACTACAATGCACTGCTAAGTCCAAGAAATCAGGAAGAATTGTTGAGTCTGATGGCCAATATGTAGAATTACTTGACTAAGAACAGAGTCATTTCTTACATTGAATCATTTAAGTAGTGCTCTACCCTTTGGGTTGGAAGCGCTAGCTTCCCACCATTGATTTTAGGCGTTTAAACCACCTCCTGCTAGAAAGAAAGAACATGCCTTCAGAAATTTGATACCGGGGTTACAGATACGCAGCAAAAATTTTGAGATTACCAGTAATTGTTTGGACCTTAGTGATTCGAACCCAGTCATGTATAATGGCCCTGCATAATGCAAATGCTATTTTACATGTGGCTATTATATATAATATAATATATAATACATGTGGCGGATTGTACCGGCAGGAGGTTTCGTCGTTACGACCTATGAGGTCCGTATTTTCAAATTAGATCATTCAGTGAAATGTATCTCATAAAATATATTGTTTTTTACCGGAGGCGTCAGTATAGAGGTAAATGACAACAAAGGTGCTGGCGTCACAAGTTACTTTATATACGCACCGAATCTCGATCCAGCAAGTTTCCAGTGAGTCAGCCTTCCTTGCCAACGCATGTACTCGGGTAAAACTCCACAAACAATTCCAGTCGAAACGCAGACGAAGTTGGTATTACAATATATATATATATACATGTGATGGTTAAATATTAGCTTAAGTTAATCGATCCTTTATTAAAATATTGTTTGAATTATGTAAATGTTCGTATGCGATCTTTATTTAGTTGTGTAAATATGTATTAAATAAACGTATGTATTAACAAATTAGTTGCACAGCTTAATAAGCGATTTACGGCTGACTACTTGACATGACATTTCGGCTTAGGACGCGGCTGACAACTGAACTGAACTCGTCACTTGATCTTTGACGACGAACTGCTTTGACCTTTGACTTCGACGGCTTAGCGGCGACTCTCTCTCTCTACAAGTAAACCAACTGCAGCCCGTTAAACTCGATAACATTGTACCCCACATCGATCACATTCATCGAACTGATACCATCGATGGCCATCCTGCTTCACTCATCGGCCTCCGAATGAATACAAATCTTCGCTGTCTACTACGTAACGCCAGCTTGTTGAAGTGTTGATGGGCCCCTCGACGTTTGCAGCTTTGCGTACTTCATAAAGCCCGTTACGCTTTACTTTAGTTACCTCATACGGCCCAAAATACTCGCTTGCTAACTTTTTTCCGGCGATGAACTGCGTGCGGCGGATTGCTACCAGGTCACCTATCCTCTAACCATATTCGGATTTACAGTTTTTGTCGAGCTGCTTTTTATATGCCATCTGAGCGCGTTGCAATTCTTCTTTTACAGTTTTCCGAATTTGTTGTCATTCTTGGTCAAAATCGTCATACATTTCTTTTTCAAGCATTTGTACTATTTCATCTTCAACTGTAATTTTCATCTTAACACCAAACATCAGTTGAAACAGCGATCTTTTTGTAGGCATATGGCCGGTGCTATTTATTACTCTTTGCACACGTCCAACATATCTGAACCATTTGTTTGGACTATCCGATGACAGCTTTGATATGATACCAAGTATACAGCGATTCTATTTGGCCGTTTTCTCTGGGTACCCCTGTTGTACTCCACACATGCTCAATTCCATTACGCTTTATGTACTCTTCAAACGCAGATGCTGTAAACGCAGATCCTCGATCACTAACGATGCGATCAGGATTGCCAAACACTTCCGACCAGATTTCTAACTTTTTAAGACTTCTTCGCAGCTTGTAGTCTTATGGATACATCCATACGCATTTAGTAAATCCGTCAATCATAGCGAAAATGTATTTGTACTGTTTAACCGAAACATCCATTGGACCAAGATGATTCACGTGTAAAGTGAGTAAAGGCTGATCACCTTTCTCCACGAAATGCAATTGGATATAATGTGTGCGACTTTTCTTTCTAAATGTGGTATCCAATAATTCTGCTTCACCATGTGCATTGTTTTTTGAACAGCAAAATGTCCACAATTATGAGCATCAACAATGACTTCTCTTTCCATTGATTTAGGTATTACTAATAAATCAATACCATCAACTGATTTATACAGCAAGCCTCCTTTTAGTTTGAAATTTTCATATGGACGACTGGATACATTTTCAAAACAGCTTTTATCATTTCGTCATTCTATTGAGAATTTTTAATTGGAGCCGAAATCTCTGTCGCAATCATGATCTACTTTTCTTTACAAATTTACGAAAATATCCTGTTAATCCCAAAAACGATTGCACAGCTGTAATATTTTGCGGCTTCGGAAATCTTCTTACCGCGTTTGTTTTTTCAATTCCTGGCAAAATTTGTCCTCCTTCTACAGTATGTCCCAAAAAGTGTACCTTTGTTTGCAAGAAAAGACACTTTTTTCATTTTATTTTTAACCCGTATTCAGCTGCTTTCGAAAAAAACAATTTCATTTTCATTAAGCATTCTTCTGGCGTTACTCCGTAAATGATGATATCATCGATATAAATATCCAAGATATCATCGTTTATCAGATCTTGAAAAATATGGTTTATAAATCGGATAAAAATCGGTGGGGAATTGCGAAATCCAAACGGTTCTTTATTGAACTCGTAGAGACCTTCTTTCGTGATGAACGCCACAAATTTGTTTTGCTGCTTTTATCGATTGGCACATGAAAGAAGCCATTTTCCAAATCCATGACGGTTAAAAATTTAGCCTTTTGTAATTTTTCCAACATACCATTGGCACCGGGAAGCAATCCTTAAGGACCATTTAATTAAGCTGGCAATAGTCCACGCGTATTCTATTAGTCCCATCCTTCTTTTTCACCACAACAATACGGCTGGCAAAGTTTGACGAATAATGAATAATGCCCTCTTTGAACCACTCGCTAATCTGCTGTTTAACTGCATCTGCTTCATTAAAAGCAATGCTACTTGGAGCATGGGAAAACGGCATGACGTTACAGGAACAATTGTCATCTCTATCGGGCATTCAGAAGTCTTTTTGGCAGCGTTAAAGTCGTTCATCAACGTCTCAACAACAGGTTTAAACTGAGGAGAAACATCAAGATCAGTATTTGTTTCGACTAAATTAAAAATACTTATCTGATTTATACTGCAACTTTGTTCATCCGTCGGCAACGAAAAATCATATCCAGCAGCTGTTATCATAACGTTGAACTTGGATGTAAAATCGAAACCAACTAGTGCATCGCACCCAATAGCACCATCAGCTGCACTGTACTCAGGTCGTCAACTTCAACATTTCCATGGAACTGGCCGGCTCCCAAACCTCTCAATGTAGAAACATTTTATTCCAACGTGACACCACTTTTTTTTTTTATATATTTCCCATTGTTTTATACGTCTGTCTAGTACGACATCTAGTACACTTAAAAATAATGTTTAAGGGATAAAATAGTTAACAAAAGAACAATTTCTTTAAGTTATAATAATACTAGCTTTTACCCACGACTTCGTCCGCTTATATTCCGATAAAAAGTAGCCAATCTAATTAGTTTTCTTATTTTGCCTCATTTGTGAAACTATACGGGGTGGTGTACCGTCCCTCTAATTTTGACCAAACTTAACCCGTTTACTTCTCATGATCCTCTTAACATGTGTACCAAATTTCATTTCTGTACCTTAAATGGATGCAAAGATATGACAAATTTTGATTGTCGCTTATATGGGGGGTGGGGCAACACCCCATCCGATTTTGTCCAAACTTAACAGGTTGACTTCTCCTCATCCTCTTAACATGTGTAGCAAATTTCATTTCTGTACCTTAAATGGATGCAAAGATATGACAAATTTTGATTATCGCTTAACAGGTTTTATACATATAAACCTTCCTCTTCAATCACTCTATCTATTAAAAAAACCGCATCAAAATCCGTTGCGTAGTTTTAAAGATTTAAGCATAGGGACAGAGAAAGCGACTTTGTTTTATACTATGTTAAGATTAGGACTAGAATATGTAGTGCAGGAATTTATGCATCCACTACAGACAGCTAATACTTACGGCTGCCCGACTCTTCGCGAGATACCGTAACCTTCACTGTAGGTAGAGTAACATAAATACCCTTGCACAACAAATAAATTTTACAAAGTAATGACCAGATTAATACTAAGAAAAGTTTGGTAAGTCCACTGGTCGTATCCTCTTAAGACGTCTTCTAGTAGTGAGTTCCAAGAAGGGTATATTGTTTAACTCGTTGTTGGAATGAGCCATAATTCTGATGTGATGCATTCTGCTTACTGCTACTATTTCCTCTTTTATTCTGCGCATGTTAAGGTCTCGGTGAATATCTGCATTAGAAATAAACCAATAAGCTCCTGTAATTTGTCGAAGTATTTTTGACTGTTGCCGTTGAATAATATCAGTGTTCGATGTTTTAGATGTGTCCCATATCTGGAGACCGTAAGTCCAGAAAGGTTTGATAATGCTTTTATATAATAATAATCTGTTGAACATCGATAGCTTAGACTTCCTGTTCATAAGCCAGTACAATTGACGGCATTTCTCTTTTATTTGGTTTCGTTTTTTCTCAATATGTAGTTTCCAAGTCAGTTTACTGTCTAAATGTATTCCTAAATATTATGCTGATTTTTCAATGGGTATGTCAACATTGTTTATTTTTAGGGGAATGGGTACAAAAGCACGTTTTGTTGTAAATATAACTTTGGTGGTCTTGCTTGCATTAATTTTTATAGCCCATTTTTCAAACCAAGTAGCTATAGTATCAAGAGTACCTTGAAGGTTTCTAGAAGCTAAAGACAAGTCGTTATGAGCAGAGAGCAGGACTGTGTCGTCTGCAAAAGTAGCAATTATTGAAGAGGGCTCATTCGGGTGCGGTATATCTTGAATATAAAGAACATAAAAGAGAGGTCCTAAGACACTCCCTTGGGGTATTCCAGCATTTATTTGTCTTATTGACGAGAAAGCGTCTTTGACTTTCACATAAAAGTATCTATCTGATATATAACTTTTTAGCAAAAGATAAAAATCCTGCGGAAGGAAAGATTGAAGTTTGAATAACAATCCCTTGTGCCATACCTTGTCAAATGCCTTCTCGACATCGAGAAAAACTCCTAAACAATATTTCTTGTCATCAAGGTCTGTAGAAATTTTGTTAACTATTCTTTGTAGTTGTTCAATTGTGGAGTGGTGTTTTCGGAATCCAAATTGATGGTCAGGTATAACGTAACTATTGTCAAGTATGGCTTGCAGTCTGCTATTAAATATTCTTTCAAACACCTTTGATAAAATCGGCAAAAGACTTATCGGTCGATAGGAAACTGGACTGGAAGTATCTTTGCCAGGCTTAGGTATTGCTATGATTTCTGATACCTTCCAAGTCTTTGGAAAATATTTGATTCTTATTATAGCATTAAATAAATTTCGGAGATATAGTATAGCACTCTTTGGAAGTTCTTTCAGCAATTTACCAGTTATCATATCATAACCCGAGGATTTCTTTGTTTTGATTTTGTCAATAATTATTTTGATTTCCTTAGCAGATACGTACCGGATTGGAATGTTACGAATAGAACTGCTTGAATTTTCTGACATATGTTCACAATTTTGTGGGTCATTCTTAAATGTGTTTTGAAAAAAGTAAGCTAGAAGTGTTGACTTTTCAAACTCTGTTTTTGCCCAGCTACCATCTGCCTTTTTTAATGGGACATTTCGCAGTGTGGTTCGTCTTAATTTTTTTGTAGCCTTTCAAAGGGAGAAATTAGTATCTGAATTTGGGGTCAGATGGGTTAGATAACTTTCTAAATATTTGTTATTATTTTTACAAAGAACTTCTTTTAGGTGCTTAGTTGCTTGATTAAGCTTCTTTTTGTCTTCGGGGCATCTTGTAATTTGCCAGATTTTTCGAAGTTTTCCTTTTTTTCTCAATTTGTTGGCGAATTGAAGTAGCTACAGCATTATTAAAATATATCACGGAACTTTCTATATCATATAAAGATTTTCATGATATGTCCGATCGTAAATGTATATTTAGAAACTCTTTATATGCTTGCCAATCAGTTTTTGAATTATAAAGGGTTGGCATGGGCTTGTTTGTTGCAAGTGTAGTCAGGTAATCGAGCTGAATTGGAGAGTGATCAGAAGACAGCTCTAAACGGGATTTAATAATAAAATGATTAATATTTATGTTTTCGATAACACAAAAGTCAAAAAGATCTTTGTGTCTAGGAGGACTATACAATGCCGAAATAGTCAGGGGACCGTTAAGATCATCTAAATGAATAATAGTAGCTTGAATAAGGTCATAGCTACAATTTTCAATTAGAGAACATTTAATTTTATTCTTTATAATTATGGCCGCTCCCCCATGACCAGTTCCGTCTGGGTGATTTCTATTGTATAATGTGTATCCTGTGATCCTTAGGAAATGTTTAGATGTCAGATGAGTTTCTGAGATCAGTGCCAGATCAATGCTATTGTCATATAAAAATTGCTTTAGCTCCAGAACGTGTTGCATTAGCCCATTTGCATTCCAGAAAATAATTCGTTGATTATCTGAGTCCATGCCTATGAGTTGAGTTTCGAAACTAGGAGTGTGATTACATTTAGTATGGCTGATATTTGTTGCATTAATTGTTTCATCATAGTTTTTAGTTCTTGCATGTCATTATTTTCATTAATTTGTTGAGTTGGATTGGTCAGTAAGGCATTTTGAGAGTTGGAGATTGGGTTAGTGGGTATTGGAGTGACGGTTGAAGGTTGGGTTAGTTTTTTATTAGTGTTATATGTAGAACTAAAAACTAGATTACTTTGACGAATCGAAGTCAGCGATGGGTAGTCGACCGATTTCGGTCTGCTATTTTTAGCCATTTGTGCAAAGCTTATAGCTGGATTTACTGTTAAACTTGCACTAAGAGTGGATGCAACCTGTTTACTTTCAATAGCTTTTGTTAAGCTTTTTTCTCGAAGTGCAGGGAAACGTTGCACTTTTATTGCTTTATAGACCTCACAGCCTTTATAATTGGCTGTGTGATTGCCGCCGCATAAAGCACATTTGGTGAGGCCTTTACCAAAAGTTAGAGTACAATTTATAGTTTTGTGGGGTCCAGAGCATTTCACACAGACCGGGTCTCTAGTACAATAATTTTTAGTATGGCCATACTTTTGGCAGTTAGCACACTGAGAAAGAGTACGTTTAGTGTGAGGTGGTTCAAAAGAGATTTTAGTTTGAAGCAGGTGTGTTATTTTATAAATATCTTTATTATTTTCTTCGTTTAGAAGATCAATAGAAAATAATGGAGGTGGGACTTTTGTAGACCTTTGCTGAATATTATATATATTCGCAACTGTGTGGCCTAGTTCTTGGAGCTCAGTTTTTATTTCTTCAGTGTCAGCTGAAGGATGCATATTCCTGAGCATGACTTTAAAGGTCCTATCTTCTTAAGCCTTGAAGGTATAATATTTAGTTTTTTTTTTGCGTAACATATTAACAATATTTCTGTAGTTAGTTGAGTCGGTAGTTTGAATCCTAACTTCATTTTTAGCTAAAGCTTTCAACTCAAAGTTTTTTTGAGCTACTTCTTTAAGGGCTTCATTTAGAATTTTAATTTGGCCAACATCCTGTACATATATTGGAGGGGGTTTATTAATTTTATGTGGAGCCTGCACCGAGTTAGTAACACTGTCAGTTTGTTCGTTTGTTTTGTCGTCACAATCTGCTAACAGTTCGAACCTGTTTGTTGTATTTGGTCTGTTAAGCCAGTAATCCTGCAATTTTGCTTGTGTTTTATTTTTTTGTTTTTTGTTGCTGTTTTGCATTTGCTTTTAGGCGACTGCAAATCCCGATTTCTTTTTAAATTTAACTGTGGGTTTGTGTGGTTGTTTGTTTTGTTTACGTTTTGGGTTTCAGTGTTAGTTTTATTTGAATTAACTGTTATCGATGATTCATTTGGATGTGTCGAAGTTTGATTATTATTGTTGTTGTTGAGGTACAGTACTTGCGTGATTGTTGTGATTGGAGTAGCTGTAGCCAATGAGGATATAGATGACGTGATCGAGCTGAGTGAGGAATACACCGTTGTTGTTGTTACAGTAGAAGCAGTAGACGTAGCGTAGCCACTTTGCGTTGTTATTGTAGTTGATGATGGTACTGTTTTTGGAATTTTTGTTGTTGTTGCACGGGGAAACAAACGAGAAATACGCATTTCTCGATGCAACCGAGTTTTGTTTTTGTTGATGAATTAATGAATTAATTCACTTGTTTTTAAAATTGTTGCACAAAATATATATGTGGAAAAATTTTTAACGAGTCTCTGTCTCTTTTTTTACAAAATTTATACACTTTATTTTTTGACAACACTGATTTTATAAAATACTGCTTTTTTTTATTAATGACACATCAGCGCCAGTGTCGATCAAAGCATTCACGTCAACATTGTTAATTTTGAGTTTTTTAAGACGCTTTCGACATACATATGCCCACTCTTATTGCTTCGGAAACACTTCATATCAGCCCTGCAATCTTTACGAAGATGGTCTGTAGCGCCACAATTAAAACAATGCGGTTTTCTATCAACCCTCGCATTCATATTGTTATTGTAGTTGTTTTTCTGCTAAAAATGTCTTTTTTCATCATTTGGTTTCGCATCCATTTCCACAACACTTTCGTATACTCCATATTTTTCTTTCAATTCTTTAAATGTCGTGCAGCTGTATAAATTGTATTTATAATTAGTTTTTAAATTTAATCAATTTACAACGTAGCGAATTACAGATTCAGTGTCCAATTCACCACGCGCGGCAATACGCTTCATCTGCAACATGAATTCATGAAATGATTCGTCTTTATGTTTCATACGTGCTGCCAGCTGTTTGTGAATTTCTGCACTACACATCTTTTCTCGATGCAATTCTTCTATCGCAAAGTTTTGTAATCGTACACTGCAGTTGACTCCAAAAACAATGCAGCTGTATGTGCCATCTTTGAGCGCGCTTGTAAATACTTCTGCTTGTCGCTCAAGCCCTAGGCGTCCGCACTTAATTCGAAATTTAAGAACCACTTCTCCACTGGCATGTTCTTGCCATCAAACTCCGGAATGATCTTTGAAAAATCCTCTACTATTAATTTTTCATCATCCTCTTTATTTGTTTTTAATGTTAACAAATTTAAAAGCTGTTGTAACATATCATTATTATTAGTTACTGCTGCCTGCTCCATTTTTTGTTGATTCGACGCCTCTGACGATGTTTGCGATGTTTGCTGCTGTCTTGTGCTTGGTGTGTGTGTACTTCCCGCGTCTTCTTCTCCTTTTCTATCATTCATTCTCTTTCGTGCTGTTGATCGCGTTGAATGCGGCGCTGGTTGAACTTTACCCGTTACTTGTAACGTTTTTGTTGCACTACTTACGTTCTGAACAAATTTTTTCCGCTGCAGCCGACTTCGGGACGGCGCCTGTCTTCTTCTCGTCTTTGTCCGCTATTTTATTCATGCGCGTTCAACTGTTTTTTTTATTATTATTTCTAATGCAACACACTTTTTTATGCACAAAATCCACTGTTTAATTATCGTTTTTATTGTTTTATTTACTTGCGTCTGGATTCGACTGGGTTAAGCGGTTGAGCCCCCAAATGTGAAGGTTAAATATTAGTTTAAGTAGATCGAACCTTTATTAAAATATTCTTTGAACTATGTACATTAGGGTGGGGCGATTTGTATGGAAGGAAAAAAATCATCTCGGGCGCGTCCAGATTCCGATTCCGAGGAATATTCTGAGCAAAAAAGTCCACTGGACCATATGTCTACGGTGAAAATCGAGCTTGCGAGTTTTCGCTTAAAGTTTTCTGTTCGGACTTCATATTCTTAAGAAAATGGTACTTTTTGTCATGCTCATATTTCGTAAACTAACTGAAAATTTCGATTTACTTTCAAGAGCAAAGTTGTAGCATTTGATACGGCCTACAAATTGTCCCTGTACAGCAAGTCAAAAAAAATTCATTTTCATGGTGCAAAAGACAAAAAATTTCGAGAAAAACGCAATTTTTTCGATTTTTTTTTATTTTCCGTCAATAACTCATAATCGATTGAAGATATGATGAAACTGTTAATGAAAGAATTGTAGCCCACTGGATGATCTACAACTTCTTTCAACATGTTGGACCACTCCTTGATACATTTTTTGCCATTGGAAAGTGGCAAACTTTAGCAACAATTTATTTTTAAACATTTTTCATTCAAAGATTGCCCTCGAAATCTTTTCGAGTTTCCATACAGGGCAATTTCTTTCGACCTTCAGATACAGATGCCATTATACCTTCACGATTTTTGTCGATTGAGCGCTTAGCAACACTAGCTAATAGTTGGACATGACGCTCCGTACCTTGAATATGGCAAGGTACTAATGGATCTGGTAATGGAGGACCTTCATCATCTGCATCTTCAAGGTATTGCTGTAAATGTTCATACGGAATTTTTCTGGTAAATGGCGGTTCAGCTAACAACGTTTTGTTATCTAAATCAATCATGTGAACGTAGTCCGTACAATCAAAATTGATTTTTGGTTTTACATATTCGCGAAGCATAGTTGAATCGCATAAGTTGTCGCGAAAATACAATATTTTCGTTCAGGAATTTTACCGCAATTACATCGGGCCGTTTTGAGTTGACATTTACATTTTCCAATGTAAAAGATTTCCTTTGTGCTATCAACAAATTTTTGGAATTTACCATCAAGTTGTGTTTGATTCTTACAAGCTCTGCGGTAATTGTTCAGTAATCGACCCAATTTTGCAATGATATTTTTTTTTCCAATGACCTCAATATATAATTTGTCCCAAATTTGAATCAATTTGTCGCAAACGTGCGGGGTGAATGTGTGGTATGAAAACATTTTACACGTTTGTTTGCAACGAGCGGCCAAGACAAAATAATGTTTTAAAATATCATGCCCAGTTGGAAGCGAAATATAATCTACTTCGGCTTCTAAACCGAATGCCAAAATATTGTGCGTAGGCATAAATTCCAAACTTGTTGCTGACGATGCTGATTCTGCTGGTGTCTGCATCTCCACATCATCTTGATTATCAACTTCCTCTGGATTATCCATATTTGTTAAATGTTCTATCACAAACAATTTAATTTTATATTTATTATAAATATTCCACAATGCTACTCGTTATCATGTACTACTACACCATGATCTAAGTAATAACGTCTGGCCACGCGCAAGTAAAAAAAAAGTCAACCAGTCAGCCAGTCAAGTGGCCAGACCTTATTACTTAGATCATGCTACTACATATCTTCTTTTGTCTTTTTTGTGTTTGAGTTCAATGAATCATCAATTATTAATATTATGCGTTTTGTTTTGAAAATCGAAAAAATGGCGTTTTTCTCGACATTTTTTGTCTTTTGCACCATGAAAATGAATTTTTTTTGACTTGCTGTACAGGGACAATTTGTAGGCCGTATCAAATGCTACAACTTTGCTCTTGAAAGTAAATCGAAATTTTCAGTTAGTTTACGAAATATGAGCATGACAAAAAGTACCATTTTCTTAAGAATATGAAGTCCGAACAGAAAACTTTAAGCGAAAACTCGCAAGCTCGATTTTCACCGTAGACATATGGTCCAGTGGACTTTTTTGCTCAGAATATTCCTCGGAATCGGAATCTGGACGCGCCCGAGATGATTTTCAAATCGCCCCACCCTAATGTACATATATGTTCGTATGCGATCTTTATTTAGTTGTGTAAATATGTATTAAATAAACGTATGTATTAACAAATTAGTTGCACAGCTTAATATGCGGTTTACGGCTGACTACTTGACACAACTTTTCGCCTTAGGACGCGGCTGCCAAAAGAACTGAACTCGTCACTTGACCTTTGACGACGAACTGCCTTCACCTTTGACTTCGACTGCTTAACGGCTACTCTCTCTCTCTCTCTACAAGTAAGCCAACTGCAGCCCGCTAAACTCGATAACATTTTACCCTACATCGATCACATGCACCGAATCGATACCATCGCTGTATCACCTAACCAACTCTGTTGCATATATATCAGTTCTCACTGTACCTTTACGCAATGCGGTCGTGTTTCATGTCGTGTGCGCATTTTTATTTAAATATGTATATTAAAGTTTTAAGTCTCATTTCTTCTTTATTTAAAAATTGTTCAATTACTCTTGTTCATATCAGTTGTACAATTATTTTTGTTTCATCTTCATCAACAAACAATTTTTTTTGTTATTGTTTTCAAGTGAGTTATTGCGAGCGTTGTATTAGTGTTCTTCCAGTCTCAGTAAGGATCATGAAGTTCATGAGCCAGACTAGGTCCGGTTTCTCTGAACTTCGGCGTGGGTTTAAAGTTATAAATGTTTCATGAACTTGAAAAGTCATCCAATGATTTTAAATGTCTTCATACTTCGCCTATATGAAAGAAAAGAAATTGTGCTAAGGGTAAGACTTCTTTCGTAGCTCATTCTCATGATGAACCCTTAACACCGAACGAGCCTATTAATGCGCCAGTATTTTTATTGCCGTTTGATGAAAAGCTGATGTTGATGCTGCTGTCCCATCTTCTTAGCCAGTGAAGTCAATGATGGTGCCAATGGAAATTGACAACACCAAGACAAAGACTGGTCTCTACCTTGAACCTTCAACATTTGCTACCAGTAATCTTTTGGTGGTAGTTGAAGACTGCTCCGTAGTGTTGCATAACGACACTTTGTTGCAAAAGCAACATGCATCCAATGCAAATACCTTGATAGTGGTAGCCCCCCCTAAGTCTCTGTTTATTTCACGTCTGTCTTATGACACGACTGGAGACAAGTGTCATATAAATTCTTCCTTTCAATGCTCTAAACTTAATATATCTGTATCCAAATTTAACTTTTCTTACTCTCGTTCAATTTCCTCTTTTAATGTAATTGTCCCCGTGTCCATTTTCGACACTATTCTTTCGCCCAATTTTTGGCCGAATGGTATTGTTGTGCACGAATATGTGTATAATAATAAACGTTCTTCTGCACAAAATAGTGTGGAACTGCCTTCTGTCTGACCACAGTTGTCGAAAAACTAAGTCCAGCTTCTTTCCAAATCCATTATCAAAATGTGAGAGGATTAAGAACTAAGCTTAGTAATTTGTATGTCAATAGTTTTAGTTCTAGTGCTCATATCATTGTCTTCACTGAACCTTAACTTCAACCACAAATCCTTAATTCAGAACTATTTTGCGATAATTTTATTTCTTTTAGAAAAGATCGTTTTATTCGCTCTGGTCGTGCTGTTCTAATCTTAGTCAAATCATCTCTTATGAGTGAGGAAATTAGAATTTCAAATCAGGACATTGAATTTATATGTGTAAATACTCAATTCGCAGTGTTAACGTATTTGTGACCGGTTCATACATTTCACTTGGATCCGAAGTAAACAATTTCTGTCAACATTTTGCCGCAATCTCATATGTTGCCATTCTTTTACACGAAAAAGATCATCTTATTGTCATGGGCGATTTAAATCTACCAAATATAAGCTGGTCAAATATGATTGACGCTTCTATGCAAATTCCAGCTGAAAATAATGAGTTTCTTGAAACTCTATTTGAGTTGTCCTTGCAACAATGTTCGCAATTACTATGGGCGACTTCTTGATCTGGTTTTAGTTTACGCTGGTTTTGATATATCTATCAAAAGCATTCCTATTTTAACAATGCCAGAAGATAAATATCATCCTACTTTGCAAGCCACCTTTCAGCTTGATAGTATTTGCTGTTTACAGGATAGCAATAAATGTCATCGACGTGTCAGAAATTTTATAAAAGACTGACTACAGTTGAATCACTTACTTTTCAATAGTGATTAGTGCGCTCTAATGTGCAGATATTGATTTGGCATTGAATATATTTTATTCCACAATTTTCAATTATTTTGACAGATGCATTCCGTATACATTTATTTCTAGCCCAAGAAAAAGACAACCTTTGTTTTCTTGCAGATTAAGGAATGTTAAGTCACGTTTATTTAAAAATATGAACGTAGTGTCTCTAAATCTGACTTTAGTAAGTATTTCGTTACACGGTCTGACTTTAACGCATTAAATCGAAAGTGTTATGCTGACTATTTAATATAATTTAAACAAAACATGCGTCGCAATCCAAAATCCGTCTTTAATTTCGTAAACACGAAACGCAGTACTGCAGCGTTCCCACCTCAATTATTTTTTAATGATATGGTTGCATCGTCTGATACGTTAATATTAAATATGTTTGTTGACTTTTTCCGAAGTACTTATTCTAATTGCTCTGTTAATCCTAATCTTATACTCGTATACCCTTACAATATTACATCATATGACTTCATATCCCTGTTCTAGCTCAATTTGCTTCCCTTTATCGATTCTTTTCTACCTATCTATACGGTTATGCAAGTTTCCATCTCTTTGGAGAGAATCTTTCATTGTACTTTCATTGCTAAGCTGAGTGCTATACCTAAACTGTTTGAAAAAATCATTACAGACTAGAGCCCTGCATGAATATATTATACAAACCGAATACTGAAGAGAAGCACAGCTTACCGGACCGATTACGGTATCGTAGTCGGTTTGATTAAAAAACACTGCTTCTCGGTATTCGGTAATCATATCTAGAGTATTTTTGTTACTCGGTGACCTAAAACTTGATAAAATAATCTAAGTACCGAAATTGGAAATAAATTTAATAAATGAAGAAAGTTACATTCAATATACAAAAATAAATACGTACTATGTATTTATATCGCTGATCTTGATTTAAGGCATCAAATGAATAGCAGGCAATAGTTGATAAAATTTTAAGCGGCGAGCTGACTTTGACCGAATATTACTCGTATATTCGGGGTAGGTACAAAAGTGACCGGCTTCTTATTTTCCGTTTTACTTGCTGCTTACGATTACGAATACAGCAGTGTACTGTAAAGTGACCGATACGAATATGTATCGTTGTTCGTTCGGAAAGATGAACTAAAGTATTCTGTCTATGCAACGTATGAATGTTTCCGGATATATGAAAATTAGTGCCGGTGCAGAGCTCTATTACAGAACAATTGCAACATTGTTGTTAGTTCTCACGAACATGGTTTAGTTAGAGGCAAATCCATTTGCACAAATCTGTTAGAATTTTCTTCTGTTGTTAATAATGGTTTTGAGTCCGGATGACGAACTGGTGTCATAGTAAATCTTTTGATAGTGTATGTCACAAACACCTTTTGTTTAAATTGTAGCCGCAAAGGGCGATAATGGGTTAAGTTTTTGTTATTTTGTAAACTTGTAAATAGCAGAACAGAATACGAACAAAAAGCAAGCGAGAGAGAATATTCTGTTAGTAACTTCTCTCTATTAGTATTTTGTTGTTGCAATAACCCACCACTTTTTGCATAAATTTTGTTTACATTTCTTTTGATCCCTTCCTTTAGAAATGAGTTTTAGTTGCAATTTCGACTCCGCGCCTTTAACTCGATCGCTTTAAGCCTCTGCCGCGGTGGGCAAAGTTAATACTTTCGATTGTTTTTTTATGCTCCAACGTTTTTGTTGTTGGACGCATTTAGTTCAGATTAATTTATTATTTAGTGGAAATAATAAATAGAAATAATTGGTGCGATTTGGCACCATATATTAAACATTTATTGTGAACTTTTGCAAAATAAACTTAATATTAAAAGCCCAACCAAAAAAGCGAGTGTTTTTATTTACAAAGGCGATCAGTATTTGAATATCCAAAAGGGCTAATTCGTGGTTGAGGATTGGCGCTGGCAAGCTGCGTACTATTTACCAAGATATTTCGTTGTCGAGGATTGCTATATTGAGCTGATTTACTGGATCAATTGATGGATCAATATTTGGTGCGTATGCTAAGTAATTTATATGCACCAATGTTGTGTAGGTGTTTTTTGCAATTGCTTGATTCTCGTTCTTTTTGTTAGAACACAGCTGCAGCAGTGACAGGTCAACGCACTATTTGTCGAAACTGTTTTTGTGCCGATGTTTAATAAAATTAATGCAGTTACACTGCTTGCAAAAATTATTGTATTATTTTTGAAATTTAAACTTTAACATTTTTCTTAAAAAAAAAAAAAATTAAGTTTAAAAGAGTTTCTAGGGTTTTGGAGCAGTGCATTTGGTTGATTATATTATACTAGCTTTTACCCACGACTTCGTCCGCGGATCTGCCGATAAAAAGTAGCATATCTAATTACTTCTCATTTTGCCTCATTTGTGAAAATATACGGGGGTGGTTTACCGCCCCTCTAATTTTTGCCAAACTTAACCCGTTTATTTCTCATGATCCTCTTAACATGTATACCAAATTCCATTTCTGTACCTTAAATAAATGCAAAGATATGACAAATTTTGATTATCGCTTTTATAAGGGGGTTGGGCCAACGCCCCCTCCGATTTTGACCAAACTTAACAGGTTGACTTCTCCTCATCCTCTTAACATGTATACCAAATTTCTTCTCTGTACCTTAAATGGATGCAAAGATATGACAAATTTTGATTATCGCTTATATGGGAGGATGGGCAACGCCTCCTCCGATTTTGTCTAAACGTAGCCTATGTTCTTTTTCATCATCACATCTATCTCTTTACCAATATTCAGACGAATTGGTTGAGCGGTTTAGCCGTAAGAGAGGAACATCCATACATACATACATACAAACTTTCGCATTTATAATATTAGTAGGATAGGATTTTCTTTTATTTAATTTTTTGAAAACAAAAATTTTGGTTTTATTTGTTTCCGCAAGAATTTAGTAAACCCTTGTGTAGGCATGAGCGAACAAAAATAACATTTCTAAAATAAGAATTTTACGGTGCGATCAAAAATTACTGTGCAAAAATTTATATTGAAAACTTTAAGTATTTTTAACAGTTGCGTAGAGCATCTATTAGCATTTAAGTTATAATTGAATAAAATACCAAATTGTGAGTTTTCTAATAAAATTCTCGACAATGAATTGAGGGAACGTTGGAATGCAGTTAAAGCTCAATACAATGTGTGGGTACGGTTCCCAGTAATGAGGATGGGGACCGTCAGTTCAAAGAAATGTTGACGCAATATAATTTATGCTTTGGATCCTTTATACGGTGTAGTAGCCAAATTAGTAAGATATCCCAAAATTTTAACAGTGAAGCTTCGGTACATACTATTGAGCCAAGTGTTACTATGTCACCTGTGCCTTCTGCAGATGCAGTCACGGAGAAAAATAATGAGATTAAGCGTAAGCTATGCATTGGGCAACGACATCTTTTCAGAAAATGTCCAAAATTTTTGATTATGGATATCGATGCACGAATTGAATTAGTAATTAAATTAGGTTTGTGTTTGAAATGTTTCTCTAATTCGCACTTAGGTAAAGATTGTACTAACAAGAATAATTGTGTATTTTGTAAAAGAGAGCACAACATATTGGTGCACAAAGATTCGGATAAGTCAACATATGTTTCTAAGCCAATTGTTGTTACGCAGCAACTACCCGTGACAAGTAGTCAGCCGTGTCTCTCTTTTTCTGAGCGAAGTGATGTTGATAGTCTAATAGGTTTTGATGCGATAGTTGGTTTAAAAACTATGCAGGCCTGTTTGGACATGGATATCGATATTGCTAAGGTTGAAATTAAGCATCGGTCGCAAAAGTGTATTGCAGATCCAGCATCTTTAAATATTTCAACAAATGCTTTCAGTTTGGAAAGCCAAGTGTCTAGAACTGAGTAACACAGTACAGGTGTTGAAGATAGACGACTTAGTGTGGAGCTAGTCGATCTTGAAAAACACGAATCCAATTTGCTAATTGTGAAAGATAGACAAATTGATGTAAGTAGTGAGAATAAATTACCTGGTTCGGATGTGGTGAAAACAGAGCTTGGTCCACATCGGCTTTCAGGACCACCCGTTCTTTCTAAAAGTGAATGGGAAAACCAAGACCAGGTTGATAGTCTAATTACAGGTTTTTCATGCGATAGTTTACGAAGAAACTATGCAGGCCTATTTAGACATAGATCATCACATCGATAAGGAAGCTGCAGGTAGTCCGAATACAATTGCTGTAACGCAGCGAAATTCCATGACAAGTATTCAGTCATGTTACTCTAGATCTAAACGAAATATAGATCGTGGTATTGATATAGTTGGAGAAGAGAGTAATCCGCGTATATTAATTACATATCCGAAGTTGTTAAATCCCTCGAACAGTAATTCTGTCACATTAAACAAAGAGGTGCCTAAAGTTAAGAAATGTAGAAAATGTTTTGAAGATAGACATATAGAGGATCTAAGCAAACACAGAAACAAGTTGTCAATTTACAGAAATAGGTAAAATAGCATGAACGAATTGCGAGGTTCTGTTATGGTGGACAAAAAACTTGATCCACCTTGGTGTTTACAACCACCGGCTCCTTTAAAACGCATTATGTTTAAATATGACAAATGCATGGGAGTCGACAAAAGTAGCAAAGCTTTAATTAATCGACTTGGGAAAAAGCTGCAAGTTGATAAATATATACTAGGTTTTGATGAGAAAGTTTGTGGAGAAACTTAGGCCTTTTTTAATATTACTCATGTGCAGGCTAATTTAAAAATGCTTATAGTCATCAAAAGAAAGAAAAGAAATTAGGTGTCGTCAAGCCCAGGATCTTTTCAATTTTCGCAGAGGTAGACCTCCAGAACGACACAGGTAAAAATCGTTTACATCTACTACACATACACCTGGACGGATACTGATGATCTACAAACCAGTGCGAAATTACAGATCATCAGGCTATAATCTAAGCTCTGCATGGTCCAGCGAACTCGGTCTGCACCAAGGAAGAGGCCCACTTAAAGACTTCATCTTAAGCACTCTTGGCTTACCGCCCTCCTGCTGTGTGTATGAGTAACGAGATTGGAGAGAGAGCACGCCCCTTTGAGCGGCGACACTCGTACCTAACAGGCCTCCAGTAACCCAGCAGGTGGGTCTCGACCTAAGGGACGGAACTAGGTTGGAGTTCACCCTCACATGAAGTAATTATCGGTGGGTGCGGGAGGTCCCCCCTTACACGACGACACTCGTGCCTAGCAGTCCTCGAGCCACACATTACTGAATCTCGACGTGAGTGACGAAGCATTGTTGGATTTCGTCGTCACATGGATTAATTCTCGGAGGGGGAGAGAGCTCGCCCCTTGCGCTGCGTTACTAGTGCCTAACAGGCCTCCAGTCATTGAGAAGGCGGGTCTCGACGTGAGCGGCAGAGCACTGGAGGAGTTCGTCTTCGTAGAACAAATTCTCGGTGGGCGGGATGTTTACGCCGGACAATGCAAAGCTGGGTTAAACGCTAATCGATTGGATTCAGTGATCAATCCAAAAAAAAGTGTCAAGAGGGGTTAAACGCTAATCGATTGGATTCAGTGATCAATCCAAAAATGTGCCAAGAGGGGCTAAACGCTAATCAATGGGATTCAGCGACTAACCCCTTTTGTGCGGCGACTCTCGTACCACGCAGGCCTCCCACCCACCAACATCTGGCATTCATCACGGGCATGGAGAAACGCGTCGCCTGAAAGATGAGCGGACACATCATACTTCCTCAACGCTGATTACAGCGCAAGGTGTTGTAATGTTGGCAACATCGGCCAGTGTAAATTTTTTGCTGCGTAGCTGCAAGGTGGGCGGAATGTTTACGCCGCAAAGGGCGATAATGGGTTAAGTTTTTGTTATTTTGTAAACTTGTAAATAGCAGTACAGAATACGAAAAAGAGCAAGCGAGAGAGAAGATTCCGTTAGTAACTTCTCTCTATTAGTATTTTGTTGTTGCAATAACCCACCACCTTTTGCATGAATTTTGTTTACATTTCTTTTGATCCCTTGCATTAGAAATGAGTTTTAGTTGCAATTTCGACTCCGCGCCTTTAACTCGATCGCTTTAGGTCTCTGCAGCGGTGAGCAGAGCTAATACTTTCGATTGTGTTTTTATGCACCAACGTTTTTGTTGTTGGACGCATTCAGTTCAGTTTAATTTATTATTTAGTGGAAATAATAAATAGAAATAATTGTTGCGGCTTGGCACCATATAGTGAACATTTATTGTAAACTTAATATTAAGGCGATCAGTATTTGAATATCCAAAAGGGATAATTCGTGGATGAGGACTGGCTTGTTAGCGCTGGCAAGCTGCGCACTATTTACCAAGATATTTCGTTGTCGAGGATTGGTATATTGAGCTGATTTACTGGATCACTTGATGAATCAATATTTGGTGCGTATGTGAAGTAATTTATATGCACCAATGCTGTGTAGGTATTTTTTCTATATAGAGTGTGAACCCAGCAACACTAGCGAATAGGTTGCTAGTGCAACAGCTGTGACGCCGCCACCGCTGTTGGAGGTTGGACAACTTTACTGGCGCCGACGGTGAAGCAACAAATTGAAAACTAGCTTTTCCACACTCTCTTTGTTCTTGGATTGAGTCATACTTATCCGGCAGGAAACAAAAAGTATTATTCCACAATTTTTAATCAAAACTATTGTCATACACTTCTGGTGTTCCCCAAGGTAGTCATCTTGCTCCTATATTGTTTTTATTATTGACCTTCCCATTGCTATTAAAAATGGTCCTACACTCATGTAAGCAGATGACGTCAAATAATGTTTTCACATACTGATGTCTCCCAACAGAGTTTGCTGCAGGCTGATTTAAACTTACTACAAGCAGTGTGTAGTCTTAATTTTCTAAACTTAAATGTCTCAAAATGTAAATGTATAACATTGCATCGCAGAAATCCATTTATAGTATATTATTCGTTAAAAAACATTATCCTCGGCAGAGAATATTGTTATAATGATTTGGGTATCCTAATGGAAGCCAAACTAATTTATAATAATCACATTGGTTCAATGGTTTAACGAGCAAAATCTGTTCTTGGCTTTGTAAAGCGTTGGTCCAATGAGTTTAATGACTTATATACCACTTAACCTCTCTATACGTCGCTTGTCAGCCACAAAATTCTTATTGGTGAAATTAATTCCCCTTACTTGCTTCAATCAATCTCAATAAATGTTCCTTTTCGACCAACTCGCCATTTTGTGCCAATAAAATTGCCTTTTTGCACGACAAATTACGTTTTAAGTATCGTTCTAAAGGCGGCGAAGACGAAATTACAACTTAAGGCGACGAAAACACAACTAACTAGCTGTAATGCAAGCGATTAAAAGAAGCAAAACAAATAAAATCTATGCAAAAGGTTGTATGTTATTTCAATAACAAATAATAATAGAGAGAAGGTAATTAACTGCATTTTCTCTCTCGGTTGCACTTTTTCTATTCTATTTTGCTATTGTAAAAGTTCAAAAACAACTAAATTTTAACCCATTTTCGCCCTTTGCCGCTTAAACATTCCGCCCACCTTGCAGCCACGTGGCAAAAAATAATACTGCAGTGGTGCCAACATCACAAGACGCATTTTCCAGTCGATGTGTATTTTCATGCCCGTGATGAATGCCAGATGTAGCGCGGTGGGAGGCATCTTGAGCTCTCTCTCCTACCGAGTATTCCTCCTATGAAGACGAACTCCTCCTAGTGCTCCGCTGCTCACGTCGAGGCCCGCCGTACAGATGAATGAAGGCCTGTTAGGCACAAGTGCCGCCGCGTAAAGCTCTCAACGAGAATTCCTCCTATGAAGACGAACTGCCCAGTGCTCCGCCGCTCACGTCGAGACCCTCCTTCTCGATGACTGGAGGTCTGTTAGGCACGAGTGCCGCCGCGCAAAAGGCGAGCTCTCTCTTCCACCAAGAATTACTCCATGTGACGACGAACTCCAAAAAAGTTCGGTCACTCATGTCGAAACCCGCGAGGGGCGAACATTCTCTTCATTTTCTTACTCATTCAACCACAATGAATGCATAGTAGGAGGGATGTAAGGCAAGAGTGCCTTACGCACCCAAAAAACGACATTATTTATTATGGCAAATTATGTTAAAGATGATTTCTTCTCCGATGATCACCACTGGATATTCAGCTTTCGGACAACTTGGAGTTTAAGTTGCACGGCGAATATGTTGGCAATACCTCTAATCTCTTTATCAACAGTTCGACTGCATATTATAGTGTAATATCACGGGATTATAGTTATGATGTCCGCACGCACCGTTTGGAGTCCAGTGGGTGTTAAGTCTCACTAAGCACAGATTGGACTCTACCTTCATCTCGATGTGTGGCACGCTGTGATCGCGACTTTGTCGGGCATGGTGAAAGTCCTCAGCGAGTTCTGTGCCACACTCACTGGCAAAAGGACCGTAAGTGGGCCTCTTCCTTTGTTCAAACCATGATTGAGGAACCCAGGAGGCCCAAACTTATAGCACCTCGATCTTTCTTCTCCACTGGTTTGTAGCTTAGTATGTGCCATGAATTGTAGTAGCTGCCTAATGTGAACGACTTCAACCACAGTCGTTCTGCGAAAATAGAAAAAATCCTTGGCTTGACGCCAGCTAATCGTAGACTTTCCTTTTACTTTTGACAAACCCTAACTAAAGCGTTGACCTGTTTGCATTTTTAGCTTATGCTGCACACAACTCATTTTTAAACAGGCCTGAGTAGATTTTCCACAAACTGCCTCATCAAAGCCTTGAATAAAATGGTAAATTTCCTGCTCTTTCACAGGTCGATCAACAAACGCTTTGTTGTGTTTCTCAACTCTTGGAATCCGGAGTTCCCATTTGCTTCTTGTACAATATATTTGTTTTGTAAAAACCAGTGGTCATGAGACCCAATGTCGACCATCGTATGTTTCCTCCATAACAGAACCTTCCAATTTATTCTCACTTTTTATTTCATTTTGCCTTTTGTTGAAAATTAGCAAATTGGCTTTGTGATTGTTAAGATCGACTAGTTTCTTTCTTAGTTGTCTATCTCAAACACCTTTATTGAGTCCCTCAATTTTAGACACTATATTTTTCAATTTGACAGAATTACAGGGTGAGATACTCTAAGATTTCGGGGATGTACCTAATATACGCATATTATATTTTGTTTTAACCTTAGCGATATCATGACCTATATTTCGCATAGATTTAGAGGGACATGGTGTTCAGTCACTTGTCATGGAATGTTGCTGCATTACAGCATTTGCGATTTGATAATCTGTCTCTAAATAGGCCTGCGTAATTTTTCCACCAACTATTGCATCAAAACCTGTAATTGATCTATCAACCTTTCGGCTTTCCCATTCGCTCTTGAAAAGAACCGGTGGTCCTGAATTCCAATGTGGAGCAATATCCTTTTCCACCTCATCAGAACAAGTTAATCTATTCTCATTAAGAGAATAAAAACTTGGCTGACCTACAGTCGATTTCTGATTAACACCAACTTGCTCAAGAAATATAGTTGACTCTGCAGCAGACAAATCACTGGAAATAGAGTGAAGCTAAATTTTCTGTTCTCTTTTGCAAAATGTAAAATTTTTCTTGTATATTCTTAAAGCATTTTACGAAGGTAGCCACATATATTTCTAGCCTCAGCAACAAAATTTGGTGCCAGATGCAATCTGACGTCTCCATCGTAAAGTCTGACTTTTTTAGGCCTAACTTACTGTGAACAATTTGATGTACAAGCGCAATTTGGTTTCTTTACAGGCACCAGAAAAATTCATCTAGGCCAAACAATTTAATTAAACCGTGAACATTTTCGTGCGATGATTTATAACAGTTTTCGACGTGGATTATCAAGATAAGAGTGCACCAATCAACTTAAATAAACTTTTGGTGTAATGAAGCTCCATCCTTGGCCACTGTGAAAAGCTGGTACAACGAATTCAATCGTGGTCGCAGTCCGCTCACCGACGAATTTCGTGAAGGTCGTCCAAAATCGGTCGTTGTGCCAAAAAATATCGATGCTGTGTGTGAACTGACAAAGCAGGATCGTCATGTGACATACCATGAGATTGAAGCATTCCTGGGCATTAGTATGACTAGCATATGTATAATATTACATGAACATTTGATCGTGAGAAAAGTTTGTTCACGTTCGATACCGCATAATTTGACAATCGCTCAAAAAAAGGCTCGTGTCGATTGATGCAAGCAAATGTTGAAGAAATTCATGTGAGGTGCGTAAAAAGACGTCTACTCAATCGTGACAGGTGACGAAACTTGGATATATACGTATGAGCCCGAAACAAACCAGCAGTCGACCGTCTGAGTCTTTCAAGACGAGCAAAATCTAACAAAAGTTATTCGCTTGCGCAGTACATCGCATGTTTATTCTAGAAATCTGAAAAGAAGGAAGTCAGTTCTGAGTGGTATACAACCATTTCTTTGCCGGAAGTTTTCGATGAATTGAGAAAAACTAACCGATGAAGACGAATCATACTTCATCACGATAATGCTCTCACACTTCGGCCGTAAGAAAGAATTTTTTGGACGCTCAAAACATCGAATGGATGGGTCAACCGGCGTACAGCTCTGACTTGGCACCAAATACCTTTTTCCTGTTCTCTCACATCAAAAATAAAGTGCGCGGAGAGCAGTTTTTAACTCCCGAAGATACTGTTGATGCCTTCAAAACGAATGTGATGAAGGTATTTCTTTTGGAGCGGCAAAACTGCTTCACAAAATGGTTCGGGCGACTGCAAAAGTGTATCAATCTTAATGGAATATTTTGAAAAACAGTAATGCGATTTTTTCTCATAAATAACCGTTTTTTCATTGTTAGTTTAATTGTCATTATATGTATCATTGTCATTATATGTAGCGACCCACGTTAACACCATTCTAATTTTTTAACCTCTTCGAGTACGCAATCAAAATTAGAAATTTTAGACATTTTCTAACCTGACATTTTCTGACTAATACACAATTTGCAATGAAACATATTCAAATTTGCTTTGGTTTCATGAGCAATAGGCACAGGGTATAACACATATCCAGTTGGCAGAGTATAAGATGCCATTATGAATATCACATTTTATTATTCGTGCACGGAAAACTAATACTCGATTTGTTCGTTAAACAAATTTGTGCACGAAAATATGCCACTTAGATTAAAAATAAGCAATAATTCAAACTATTAAACAAACAATTTGAATGTTGTTGCGTGTAGTCCTGAGACCTGTGTTGCAAAGCACATTTGTATGGCACCTGTGGCATTGTACAAAATCATTTTATTGCAGAGCTCGCAAAATATGCTCAATCAAATCAAATAAAACGCTATCGCTCACGGTCTCAACCGTCTTTTTCGTTGCATTGGTGTCCTCGCTCTTGGGATTCGGGTTGAGCGTAACACAGGAATTGGTCTCTTGCTCACCGCTCAAAACGAATAGACTCGTTCGTCGCTCAGCTTCTGACAGTCGGTATCTGAGCCAAGCGAGCAAAGTGTCCGCGAAAAAGGTTTTTTTTATTGCGTTTGCCTTATGTTGTTGCCTTAGATACTTCATAACTAGCAACACATAAATGAGTAAGGGAGAAAGGGATATTTGATTTGTTTTGCATACTAATGCATACTCGCTGCTTACTTATCCACAAACGCAATACACATACATGCGCAAAAGACCGTTTGCCGATTTTTTACGAAGCAAAGAATCTTGAGTGAACATGTGAGCAGAGACAGCGAGCAACAGAGCTCGTTGGTTGAGCGAAGAGCAAACCGAACCAAAACAATGTTTGAGTGTTTTTTCAAGACAGTTTAGAATTGTGTCTGTGAGCGATAGGTTTTTTTGCTGACAGTATGTAAAAAAGGGACCACTTCTTGCGAAATATGTTATATTGTTTAAAGGTCTCAACTTGAACTATCGCATTAAATAAATTAGTGATGTTATATATGTAATGTTCATTTTTGGCTACAGATCTACGAAAAACATTGGCAGTGGTTTATTGTTAATTCAGCTCAAAGGATTTTTGATCTTATATGATGTATGATAACTTTAAGACGGCTCTTGTCCGACATAACCAGTTGATGTATAGTCTAAACTTTTAATAAATTCCAACAACCAATTTGCAATTCTGGCAAATGAGGAGGAAGAAGAAGATTAACCAGAAACGGAAGTGTCTCAAGCTGATATGTTAGCCGTAGGATGTGACAATACTGAAAGTGGCAAAATCCAAAAGATCTTGCGCAAAATACGCAAACCACCCCCATTAACATTCTGATGGAGCTGATGGAGCAAGATCTGGATGAAGGCCATTGGCCGAAAAAAGTACTCCTTTCAGGATAGAAGAGGTGGGTCCGTGAGGGTCTTTACTGAAGATTCCGACTCCAAACGCACTTTGGTGCGATTTCGGAAGGCTAACCACACGTAGCACTACACCTATCAGATGAGGGAAGACAAAGCCTATAGGGTGATCGTTCATACCCTAACCAGCACCACCCCCTCTGAGCGCATAAAGAAAGAGTTAAAAGCACAGGGTCATAAGGCGATGGGACTGTACAACCCTCCGACTCGCAAAATAAATCGGGATCGTCAACCCCCCTATGGTACTAGACAAGACGAACAGCAGGCCGGTCCAAACGGGAGCACACGACCCTTCTAGCATCACCTCAAGCCTAGAATTGAAGATTGAAGCCAAGTCTTCTAAAGTGGACACCCTTCAGGAAATGTTTAAGGAACTGCAGGAAACAAATAAGTTCCTTAAAACATTGGGCTTGTCTCTTCTCAACAAAAAATAATGGCTCGATCGCTCCGCCTTGGCCTGTGGAATACTCGCGGGCTAGCCAATTAAGTCGATGAACTCAAACTATTTCTAGCTGAGCACAGCATCAACATCATGCTCATCACAAAGACCTGGCTCCGGCCCGAAGTTTCTATATTCATCCCAGGAATCTCAATACACAAGGCGGACCACCCAAGAAACAGACCAAAGGAAGAGCAGTTGTCCT
This sequence comes from Leucophenga maculata, assembly GCA_035044805.1. NCBI lineage: Eukaryota > Metazoa > Arthropoda > Insecta > Diptera > Drosophilidae > Leucophenga > Leucophenga maculata. The sequence continues at coordinate 145,612 of JAWNNP010002054.1, forward strand.
GATAAGACAATGAGTCAGCTACTTCCAACTGGCACCAGTTCGAAAAACCCAGCTACAAATGTTTACCACCAGCAAAGTTGAACTGCTTAACTCCTCACTTTATTTACCTCCGCAACACACCTGGGACTTCAACGCCAAACATCGGTTTTGGGAAAAATACAGAGCGGACACGAGAGGGAATAAATTGCACGAAGCATAAGTCACCTCCTCTGCCCAAATCCAAGCCACCTGGTAAGCTACCCACTATCCCTATACAGCAGCAGCTCTCAACAAGAGCCATAGACTTTTTTGTCTTCAACGGATTACGAGCCGATGAATTGAACATCAGGACAGAGTACGAACTCTCATCCGATCATCTCCACCTCGTGAACGAAGTAGCAAGCTCGCTGCCAGGGCGTCAAAAGACGTTTGTTGTCGCCTTGTACGAACCTCAGTGCTTTTCGCAAGGAGCTGGAAATTACCCTGGACTTGAACCCCGAGATTATACTGCCTGAAGACTTCGAACTCGTATGCGCTTTTTCTCAATAAACTGCATTTGGCAGCCCTCAATGCATCACAAGAAAACCCACCCCAGTATTTCAGACCTTAATTGAGGATTCACCAAACTTGGACTTAGGTGACGTGGTGTCGATAACAGGACTCTGAAAGTGCTACTTGTCAAAGCGGTTAGGAAGGCACATGGATCCCCTGAGCAACTGAATAGGGTGATAAACGTTAACCTAGATATATTCCAGGCTAAGGAATATACAGGAATGACAGGGTATGGCACGATGGTCTATTGTGCAAATTAAAAGGCATCTTCCCACAATAGCTGTTTTTGCTACTGTATAGTTTCCTGAGCGACAGGACCTTTACGGTGGTATACTAAGACCCACCTTATACACTCTCTTCACTTGGGGCATGCATTTATACATCATTCTTACTACCTCTGTAGTCAGCATCATTAAATTTTATATTTTATATTTATCTTTTTTTTTTACCAAATTTATTTGAACATGCTTAGCTGTAGCTTTTTATATTTATTAATCATTGGTATAAGTTGTTTGCAAGATAAGAGTACGACCAATAAATAAATGTTTAAAACAAGTAAGAAAATCACAGTCGGGCGTAACCGACTGTAAGAGGCCCTGTACCAGTGCAGGTCGCCTAACAAACACATTAAATGTTCCCCTAGCTTATGACCAAACACATGACCACTTCTCACTGCACGACTAAGTGCCTTTTAAAATATTTTTTTATGTATGAAACGAAAAGGGGGGTCGCTCAAATTCAATTGCTTATAAAATCGTCATTTATTATCCGAATTTGATGAACTTTTTTGATTTTGGCTAAGAAGGACGATATCTCTATACTGGCATACTTACTTTTTTTGTGCCGAAGAAATTTTTACCCTTGGGGGTGATTTTATGGGGAAGGGGGGAGGGGCAAGTTTTTAAAATAAACTTGTGAAATTCCGGAGCAGTCCTAGTGGAATGCAAAAAACACGAAGTCTCTATCTATTACCGTTTCCGAGATCCTTTCGTTCATACGGACGGACGGACAGACGGACATGTCTATATCGACTCCTCTATCGCTCCTGACCATAATGGGGGTAACTTTGGGGGGTCTCCGATTACATACATGTTACATACATTTGCACAAAACCAATAGGCTCTTGTACCTTCGGTACAGAGCCTAAAAATGAGAAAATAACTACGTAAGACATTTGAATTCATTTAAAGCGTTACCATTACGCCTAATTGGCCATATCGGTTCGATTTATAACCAATCGAATCCTTGCCTACGTATATACTCATAAAGTAGGTGGAAGACATTTTGTATATATTTTGAAAGACGGTTGAAGGCCACCTAAGTATGTAGGAAATATTTTCGTCTTTGTAAAACCTTTCGAATCTAAGAAATATATTTTTCCAATGCTGTTAGAGCATGTGTGTATGTTTGAGATTTTTTTCGTATTATGTAAAATATATCAAAATTGTTATTGACGGCATATACTTAATGCTCAATGTCATAGGATTCACAGAAACGAAACAGTGTTAATATTATGGATTCTCATGCAAATGACAGATTCAAATATCTGAATTTGAAATAAATCAAGCAAATCAAGTATGACTGGCATGTCTTATCTGATTTGCATAAGTGCGAAAGAGATAGGACCATTAAACATATAGATCGGAGAACGGCAATGCAAAAATGTTCATACACGAATAAACGCTGACGTCAAATATCAAACCGATCGGACGTGTCTGCTAGTGCTCCGCAATAATTCGGTTTAGTTAAGCTAAGTTATGAAAGCATATTTGCTAATAGCTATAGTAACATGCCCAAAACAAAAGCAACGAAACAGGTAAAATGAATAACCAAATGGATACCGCGTTGAGTAGAAGTTCTCAACTTAACGAATTATCAAAATCCACGGCTTCCACTTCAGTCCCCCCTACTAGCATTGTTAATGTATTGTCATAACAATACCAACGCAGCAAAACCTTACACTCTCTACTCACGGCCCAACACGGTCACTCACTTGGGCTGAAGAGTGTCCAACACCCACCCTCTTAAATGAAACATTTTCCAATTGTTCTCTTCCCAATGCTGCGAGCACACAAACAATCACTTATGCGTCTCCGGCTATTACAACAGCAACAGTCTCAACATCAACAAACACAACAACAACTACAGCCACAACATCTTCTGCTATGATAAAAAATAATAATTTACCGCAATCTCAAAGCGGACTGCAGCAAAGGAACAATACAAAAACTCCAGCGATACAGACAGGCTTAGATCGCTACAGTCAAATAAAGCGTAAGCTGAGCCCACAAATGTCGAATAAAGGAAATAAACCCAAGTTGAATCGACGAAATAATGAAATCGAAACCGAATCGCCACTTAGTCGCAACAGATTTTCTATTTTAAGCGACAATACATCCAACTCACAAAACAGCGCAGATGAAGGGGCTACAAAAGCGAGTGTCAAACCACCGCCAATATATGTCCGTGAGCAAAGCTCTAACAATATTGTAAACATAATAGCAAAACTCATTGGTAGCAATAACTTCCACATAACTGCTATTAGGAAGGGTACAATATATGAGACCAGGGTTCAAATTTACTCCGAACAAAATTATCGCTTAGTCTCAAAGCATTTCACAGACATGAAAATTAACTTCTATACATACCAACTGAAAAGCTCTAAAGGCTTCAAGTCGTGCTCAAAGGCATTGAACCAACTGTCACTCCAAGCGAAGTGGTAAGCGCTCTAAAAGAAAATGGATTTAACCCAAAAATAGCCATAAATATAAATAATAAATACAAAATTCCTCAGCCCATGTTTAAAGTAGAGCTGGAACGCACTCCAACATGTACTTTTGACGCAACCACCCCTCGTGTGTCTTTTGCCAATGCCTTGAAATCAGGGCTAAAGCCAGCTGATCCAAAGTCATATGGCCAAACCGTTTCCCACACGGTACTCGTGGGCCCCTCTACACAAAACATTCGATGAAAATCCCAGATCTCATTGATTTTGCAATAGCACAAAGAATTTCAAGGTATCTAATATCTGCTGAATCTCTTGCAGATCTCTCATCGGATCATTCTCCATTTCTTTTTAGTTTACTAGAAAAACCTCAACTAAAAGAGTATCCTCACTCACTACGCAAAAAACCAACAGGCTTAAATATAAAAAGTATATAAGCAGTCATATCGAGCTGAACCCAGCAATATGTAACGAAATCGATATTGAAAACTCTGTCAGTGCCCTGAGTTCTGTTCTCACTGCTGCAGCTCAACACTCCACACCACAACCATTCACAGCCAATTCGATGAACCACAGCATAACCAACAGTCACGATGAACAGTTAGTTATGACGAAACGGCGTTTTAGAAGGGAATGACAGTGTCTAAGATCTCCAACCTCTAAGCACAATCTAAAGATTGCTTCACGTGAGCTAAGCAAAGCTCTTAAACTCGAGGAAAAACTCACTCAGAGACGATACATCGAACGTCTTTCTACAACAAGCTCTAAGGATCACAGACTCACAATATCCACATTTGCTGATGACACAACAATCTTAAGTAGATATCGATGTCCAATAAGAGCAACTAAACTACTAGCAGACCATCTCATTCTTCTCGAGGAGTGGCTAGCTAACTGGCGTATAAAAGTTAACGAGCAAAAAAGCAAACACGTCACATTCACTTTAAACAGAGGTACTTGCCTATCGCTGACTTTAAACAACATTTTGATCCCACAGGCCAATGACGTCGTGCATCTCGGCATTTATCTCGAAGGACGGCTCACTTATCGTTAACATATTGAACCCAAGAAAACACAAATAAAGCTAAAAGCCAACTCCCTACACTGGCTTATAAATCCGCGGTCCCCCTTAAGCTTGGACTACAAATTACTTCTTTACAACTCTGAAATAAAGCCTATTTGGACGTACGGCTCACAATTATGGGGCAATACGAGTTCCAATAACGTGGATATAATATAAAGAGCTCAATCAAAAATACTTTGAACTCTCACCGGAGCACCTTGGTATATTCGCAATGCTCACATTCACAATGATCTTAACATCCCAACTGTTAAAACTGAAATAGATCGATTCAAGCAGACCTATGAATGTAAACTGAACTCTCACCCTAATCCACTCGCAAGATCTCTAACACTTCTCCATATACAAACACGACTCAGGAGAAATGACCTCCCAGCCCTGTGATGTGCTCTTAGAGCCGCTGTAAGTCTCCAACCGGGGGGCTTTGTGTAATACGCAACTAGATTTAAGATTTGATAAATTATTGTTAGTCTCTTATTAAGAGAAGGTCCAATAATGAAAACACTATAAAAAAAAAAAAAAAAATCTGAATAATCGAGCCATTCAGCTCAACCGATCAAACTTGCATGCGCACACTTTTTGCTGTTGATCAAAATCTGAGTTTATTCATGCTCGTCTTTAAACCGTTCACTTTGGGCGTTAGTAAATTCGTACTCAAAAGGCAAAAATTAACTCGTATGAGTTGTGCATGTGCGAAGTCAGCAGCGCTGCCTCTGCACTGCTGATGACTGCGATGGAGAAAGAAGGAGAAACAGAAAAAAATCAAAATACATAATTTCACAACAAAGTACATATGTTTATTTTTATAATAAGTTATCAATTTCAAAAATAAAAAATTCAAATTAATTTCACGCTTATATATATGTTTTCCACCAATTGTTCAATAATATTTTCCTGCTCCATACTGATGAGACAACAAAATCAAACTAATGTTTTGCATTCCTAATGCGAAATGGTAATGCAAAGTGCATACATATATATACACTGTATGTATTATGCACATACGCCTAATCGCGAGCAAACTCACAAAAACAAATTCATGCGGTTTGGCGTCAGCTAGACGCTCAAGTCTAGTATTTAAGTACATACACCTAATCGCGAGCAAACTCACAAAAACAAATTCATGCCGTTTGTGAAACAGCTACAATTTTTATATTTTTGTATTTGTTTGCATATTTTTGTTTTATTTTGTTTTGTTAATTTTCTTTTGCTTTTTTTGGTATACGACTAACAAGTACAAGGGTCGATATCAAAGTTCCGTAAAAAATATATCGTTTTTCGGGCTGCATATAATTATTTCAAATAATTTTTTTTGTGTTTTCCCCTTCTTCGAAATAATTTATCGCAGCGCCGGTTCAACAAATATAATATTTTATACGCACATTTTATTACTTTGCATCCTCATTTTTTCTTTATTTGTTGACTAAGTTTTTAAAAAAAATGGCCGAAAACAGATTCAATCATTGTGCTGACGAACTTCTTCGGTTCGCGGAACAATGTAAGGAAATGCGCTCAGAAGAGCAAACATCCTTCACAACAAAATTGTTAAAGGATGAGTTAAAGAGTCTGTGGCGTGCGGTCAAGGTTTCTTACTACAAATTAATGAGTCAGAAACCAGAGGGCTTGGACAAAGAACTTATTATGGCGAGGCAAAGTATATGTTTGAGTGCCTATATGACATGTGGTTCCATGATAGATATGACTCGTTCACTTTCAGATAATTTTTCAGAGCATTGTGGAAGTAGAGATACCCCAAATGTGTCACATAATATTTCTTTACCTCCATGTGACACAGACTTGTTTTACGGTGATTATAGCATATGGCCAAGTTTTCGTGATATGTTCACGGCCATCTATAAGTCGAACTCTAGACTGCAACCTGTTGAGAAGTTGTATCACCTGAAACAAAAAACCCGTGATGAAGCTCGAGATATCGTCAATTTGATCAAGTGTCCGAAATTTGTAGCCCTCAGTCCGAAGCAGAGGACAGATAAAGTGAAAGAGAAGCAACTGTGTTTCAATTGCTTGGCTCACAGTCATATGAGGAACAAATGCAAAAGTTTGTTTAGGTGCACAAAGTGCTCAAAACCCCACCACACGCTGCTCCATTGGAACACTACTGCCAATGTTTTCAATTCTAACCCCCCTTCTCCGGCAGCTCAGTCGAATTCCAATGGACATGCAAGTACGTCGCAAGCAACGAGGAGCAATAGTTTGCAATCTTGCTTTGCCTTTTCAACCAAGAGTATGCTCTTGGCAACTGCAATAGTGCGAATAAAATTCAAGAATCAGGTTATTTCTGCTCGAGCACTGATAGACTCGGGATCTGAAGGTACGTTCATTTCGGAACGTCTTCAGAGGCGCCTTGGTGTGCGATGCGAACGAGTGCAGGCACATGTTTCAGGGTTGAATACATCTCTAGCTGCTAGTATTAACAGGTCGTGTCGTTTGATACTGGAGTCCTCACTCGATCCAAGTTTCAGATTGGAAACGAGTTATTTTGTGCAATACGATTTCTATTGTATCCTGTTTTACAAAGTTTAGCTTGGGTCAGCAATTAGATAGCATTCCCAGTAGGGCTTTTCAGAGTGATGAGGACGAGTTCTGTGAACGAAATTTCGTCAACACCACTCAAAGCGATAGTGATGAGAAACATGTGGTCACTCTTCCTGTTCGCCCTAACTATCAGTGTGAGCAGCCTCTAGGAGCTTCACGCTCAGTCGCACT